>PVJH01010545.1:43753-73436 GCA_004026705.1 Nesogale talazaci
CCCCCCCCCCCCCCCCCCCCCCCCCCCCGCTCTGGCCGCACTGGCCTCTTAGCCTGAGAGGAAATCAGCCAGTGCTGGGTGGATCGGGAGGTGATGGGACAAGATCGAGGTGGGCGGACATGCCAGGCTGCCCAGCAGAAGGATGGGGCTCAGGAGCTGGCACAGCTGTGCCCGAGGTGGGGAAGCAGTGAGGTCCCGGCACACTTAACTCTGGAAGTCTCTGTTTCCTGATGCCCGGTGTGGGAAATGACTCCTGCCCTTGCCCCTTTCCAGAGGGCTGGCCCACTGAGGGGGCATGGTGCCACCGTGCACAGAGGAAGGTGCTGTGTAGCGGTTAGGGACTGAGACCGCACGGCCAAGCTTAACCCACACCCAGGATGCCTGCGAGCAACGCTGTGTCTGACGGCGAAGTCCTTCCCTCTCAGAGCAGATGCCTCCTGTTCCTCCTGCAGAATTGCTGCTGAGTGAGCTGGAAGATTAGAAACCCCCAGCCCCGGCCCGCTGCTGCCGAGTCTGTGCTGCCTCTCACTGACCCTAGAGGGCAGGGGACACTGCCCTGGGGAATAGAAAGTCCCATCTGCTCCCCACGGAGCCACTGGCGGTCTTAAACTGCTGACCTCGTGCATGGAGCAATCTGGGAGGACGGAAGAAAGGCCTGGCAATCGACATCTGAAAGGTGACCCACAGAGCAGTTCTCTTCCACGCCCACACAGGGTCCCCGTGAGCGGGTGGACGGATGGCGGCTGAGAACCGAGCATGGCAGCCAGTGTCTCCCTCCCACTCCTGGACCATCCCCATTGCCAGGCTGCAGAGCCCCAGGCTCGGACTCCAGCCCCCGGGCTGTGCCTGATGCGGCTGCCGACACAGACAGGCCACCTCCGCAGGGAGCGGTCTCATTTCCGAACTAACGTGAAGCCCTGAGACACACGTCTTCCCGAACTGAAATCCACAGTTTAAATTATAAACAAGCACCCCCAAACAAATTAAGGATCCTGGGAACAATTCCACATGCAATACGCTTGACACAATAATTATAAAGTCCCTACCCTGCTAACTGCAGTCACATATATTTAACTCTGTACGTTGGGCAATATAGATGTTCATTTTATTGAATTAATGTCGTCGCATGCTTTTTCTCCCCCAGAAAAATCCTAAGCAGTCGTCAACCCATCCAGAGGCTGACATCATGGCATTATATAGGACAATGGGCCGCTATCACCCAGACCCGCTCATAGGAAAAGGCTTCCCACTAAACGAGTGTTCTGTAGCGTCCATCACAAATTCTCTCTGGGTCCCAGACAGCATGCCCTGGAGCAAATCAGAAAATGACCTCACTGCCCCGGTTGCAAGGGTACAGAACTCACCTGTAGATTACATATCTCTCCCTTTGCCCCAGCACTGTCACACTGGCTAACAAACCTCTCACTGGACACATGACCCAGCAGCCCTGCGGCAGCAAGTCAGTAGACTGCCTTTCCTGGTCTCCACGGCTCTTGCAGGTCAAGACCCCGGGCGATGTCCCTGCCTATGACCAGGTCCTCATGCCCAAAGCAGCAGTTGCAGGCTCCCAGGTTGCCTGTTCAGGCTCCGAGGCCCCTGGGAGCATCAGAAGGGCATGTTTTTCAGAGTTTCCCTGGCTTCTTGTGCCCATCCTGGGTTTGGGCTTCAGAACTGCCCTGGAAGTGGGTCAGACAGGCTTCCACCTATGTCTACAGAAGAGAGCATCGGCTATGGTCAGTGGAGGCTGTCGAGCGACGGAGCTGCTGAACAGGAAGACCCATCTCCAGACAATCGGGGGCTGGGTGGTGCCAGGAGTCAGGGGACAAGTCAACGTCAGCGACCAACCGATCTTAGGACAGTCAGTGAGAATGCTCGTGAAGCAGCACCGAGGGTGTCACTCCAGAGAGCCTTGGGTGTGGACTTGAACTTCTGGAGGGTCATGGGATTCATCTCCTGGTCTTGCTCCATCTCGACACTGACTCACGGTGGTCCCATGGGGCAGGACAGAGACGCCCCCGTGGCTTCCCGAGACCGGCACTCTTGACGGGAGTAGAAGCTCCTCCTTTCTCCCTCGGAGCGGTTGGTGGTTTCAAACTGCTGACCGCCTCGCTATTCGGCCAACGTGTCACTGAGGCCACCAGGACTCCCGTCTAGTGGTAGCATAAGGGAAAGGCAGAGAAGCCCTTCTGCAGTCCAGCGTAAGATGACAGGGGCCGGGGTCTGTGTGGAGGAGCCCGCAGGAGGATATGCACTTATGCCCGTTCCGGAGTGAGAGCCAGGGCTTTGGAGGGGACGAGGGGAAAAGGGGACGAGGGTGGGGCGTGTGCTTGTGTGTGTGTGTGTGTGTGTGTGTGTGTGTGTGTGTAAATGGGCTTAGCCATGGTGAATGACTGTGAGTCTGATACCCAGGTCTCTCTTCTCCCATGGGGGAGACAATCCAAGGATTTCGGCAGACATAACAATGACTCTATTTCCCAATCATAGAAACAACTAAAATACGTGAGTAGAAGTGTCACATACAACTTCTATGAAGTGACCTTAAAGAGGAGCAAACACACCTTCTTTCCCCCCTTCTTCTTGCTGGCTGGAATCTAGATGAGGTGCCCGGAGTCCCAGTAGCCTTCCTCAGCTACAGGAAAAAAGCCCCATCCATGCCTGGAAAGGTAGGGCAGCATCCGGAGAGGGGCGGGGTCCCTGGCGCCATGAAGCACCATACTAGTTTGGGGCTGATTTTTTTTTCCAGTCTTGTTTGCTTGTTTGTTTCTGCCCATGAGAGAACTAAAGATGTGTCCTGCTTAAGCGATGGTTATTTTGGCTCTCCTGTCACTGGCAGTCCCACACAAACCCTAATCGATCACGTTTCTGAGGAAAGCAACCAAAACCCGGGAAGCAAAGAAAGATGTGGGGGGACCATAGAGAATTGGATGGTAAACTTGATGGATGGGACCCTTTCCAGGAGAGCGTGCCTGTCACACCAGGCGGCACTGGCCAACCCTACCCTGCTGTCAACACCCATCCACCCGCTTCCACCTCTCCATGCCTGGCCCCTGCCAGGGCCTCCCGTGTCCTGGTCCGGGCTGCTTTCCTCCCCTCTAGCCAGTGTCCACCCTGGGCTTAGCGTGAGAGTCTCTGGATGAACAAGACTGCCGAACTCCCTTCTTTAAAGCTCCTCAGAAACTCCACAAAGCGTCACGCTCTCCACGGGGCCTCAGATCCCCTCTCTGTCTCAGGTCCTGTCACCCCCGTGCCCTGCTGCACGTCACTCTAACCCTTCCTGTCACTCAACCCACCAGCCCCACTGCGACAGCGTGAGGAAAGCTTGTGTCTGCTCACCTCTCCACGGAAACAGTCCAGCCCAGGCCCAGGGGACCTCACGCCTCCTTAGGGGGAAAAAATGACAATCTTATTGTTTTGCTTCTTCACAGTACATAAGGCTAGATTAGAAATTACGCACTTGATTCTCTACGGTTGGTGACCTGTCTTCCCTGGCAGGCTAGGAGCCCGGCGAGGGAGGGTAGGATTTATGTGTGTTTCACTCTCTGAGAGATGAACTCACTGTTGATCTGATACCACCTCCGCCACCCTGGAGCACAGAGCAGAAGTGCCCCTGGGTTTCCGAGGCCATAACTCTTTACAGGAGTTGAAAGTCTCCTCTTTTCCTCGCGAGGAGTGACTGGCGGTTTTGAACCGCTGACCTTGTACTTTGCAGCCCCCTTTGTAACCCACACCACTCACCAAGGCTCTTTGAAACTATCCTTACAGGACTAGAGAGCCTCATCTCTCTCCCCAGGAAGAGCTGGTAGACCCAAACCGCTGACCTTGTGGTTAGCAGGAACCCACGATGCCACCAGAGCTCCAGAAACCGGGGAGTGGGCCATTCAGCACTGGAGGTCCTGTGCTCAGTCTGGGTTCCTCACTTTGTGGGGCCTCCGATAACAGGAGGGGAAGGTGAGCAGGAAGATGGAGAGTGGCCGCAGGGATTAGAAGCCCTGCCTGGAGATAAGAAGAAGCCTGTCCTGAATACTTAAGACAAGGGTCTTCAAACTATGGCCCACGGGCCACATGAAGCCCACCGAGGACATTTATTAGACCCGCCGGGTGTTTTTGTCACTGCTGCTGTCCTGCTTAGCAGCCGACTCATCCCAGGCCCGCAGTGAATTTGTGTGTGTGTGTGTGTGTGTGTGTATATGTGTGTGTGTGTGTATGTATATATATATATATATATATTTTTTTTTTTAATAGTCTGATCTGCCAATGGTCCGAAGGGCAGTGAACTGGCCCCTTGTTCAAAAAGTTTGAGGACCCCTGCCTGACTTAAGAATTCTTCAGTGGAACAAGGGCGGGGCCATGGTGGTACAGTGGGGGGCTGTCAACCACAATGTCTGCGGCTGCAACCCAGCACCCTGCACAGTCCTGTGCAGATCAGAAGCCTCAAAGGGGCCGTGCGACCCTGTCCTGTAAGCTCACTCACGACTGAGTGAGGATCAACTCAATGGCAGTGAGTTTGGGGGGATCTGATTTGGTGAGTGCAGAAAGGAAATTAGCTTGCTTCCCAGCACGCTTAGCACATGCCAGACGCCTCATCAACGGTGTGGACACTGAGGCCCGCTTGCTCCAGCTCACATGCCAGCCAGCTGGTGAACTAATCCCCAAGCCCATGGTTTAACCCCTGAGCCAATGGCACACTCTTGTACGTGGACCCAGAAAAGTGTGACCCCAAACAGAAGATGCCAAGAAGCCCAAGCCCAGTCAGTGGGAGGTCATGCTGGGTTGGGGCAATCGGCAAATTGATGATACCACCTTTCAGAGTCCTGAGTTCCTCGAGCCAGAAGATGTGCACTAGACGCTGCAGGGCTGGCACCGGAGCCCTGGGACCCCGGAGTCAACTCTCCTTAGCCAGGACGGAGCGCAGGCCATCTCCCCGCCAGCATCCAGGCTCTGGGGCACAAATGCTGCTGCTCTCACAGACTGGGCATTTATTTCCCCCTGAATTCTGCACACCGAGATTTTTCAAGGATCGGTGCCCCTCTATTGTGGAAGTGCTGCCGTCCCTCTGGGCCAGGTCGAGTGGACCTACGGGGCTCTGTTAGCAGGCAACTCCCATGAGCCTCTCCGGGACACATCACGTCAAGGCTGGCTGGGTCCCAGGACGACAGCTTCCAAGCAGCCAGGGGTCTGTGGCTGCTGCCCAGACCGAGCACATGGCAGGGAAGCAGTGGTTCTCTGGGCAGAGGGGCGGGCTGTGGCCAAGGAGGCGCCATTGCATGTTCTCACTCATGCTCCCTCCCAGAGCAGCCTCCAGCCGGCTGAAGCCCAAGTCTGGGGGAGTGGGATGAGGATGAGGAAGGTGTGAAAGTTAGGCACCCAACAGCAAACAATGAAATAACCCCTTCCAGGAGCTAAGCCAGGAGACTTGGAGTGCAGGGCTCCACACCAGCCTGGTAAGGTGGGGGGTGGGGTGGGGGCGATGCATGCTCAGGAAAGGGGTGCAGCCAGCACTGGGCGGTGAAGCCCCTCTCTGACCCCAGCACAAGTCTAAGCCTTGCTGGCTGGAGCCTGCACTGGCAATGCAGGGCACCATGGGAACCCCAGGGGAAAACCAAACCGTTGCGGAAGCCAAAAACTAGAAAAGACTATTCCTTTGATTTCCTGTTTGCCTAAAGCAATAGATGAGACTTTCAAGATCTCCTCCCTGCCCTCGAATCCACCTCCTCCAGGGACTCCTGCCCGGTGGGGGTCAATTTGGCTGGCAATGCAACCCTTCCTAACCAATCACCAATCAAGAAAACCAAGCTCACGGCCAACCTCCGGGTTGCTTCTATCTCAGGGCGAGCCCATGTGTGTGAGAAGCCCTGTCGGGGGATGTCCTTGGCGACTGCAAAAATGAAATGCTTTCTCAAGGCAATACGGACTTCACTTGAAAATTCAGCTTGAAAATGTCCTCCTTCCCCGTTTTTACATCAGCCTTTCTAAGGGACTCCACCCATTATAATACGACATATTCTATCATGGGATGCCAATAATAATCGGAAGAAACTAGCCACCTTCGAACAGCCTTCACGCATAAGCGCCCACGAAAGCACAGGTGTTCAAAAAAGCACCAAGTCCGGAAACGAGGCGGAGGAAATGGTCGGATCAGAGCCACAACCCGGAAGGAGGCTGCAAAGCAGTACAGATGGGGTGGGGGGGTCTGTAAACTGAGACCGTGAAATCAGAGGGGGGCACCCCCAGAGTCCGCCAGGAAGAGCAGTGGGAGGAAGGGCATGCGACCCTCACGGAGGGAGACCACCGGCACCCTAGCTCTCCTGCTGCCCCACCTGACTGCTCCCCCAGCCCGCCCCGCCCCTGGTGGGTGGAGCCCTGCTCGGCTCCGCCCCCATGGGTGGAGCCTAGACTCCACCCCGCCCCGAATCTCCCCTCCTCTGTTCATTACACGGTGGCCCTAGTACCTGGCATGAAGCCGCGCCTCCTATCATGCTCCACCTGCAGAAATTCACCTGCCTGGACGCTGACCCCCATGAGTCACAGCCCCACCAAAAGGCCAAACTTGTGGCAGCGTATGCTTGATCTAGTTGAATTATGGATCATTACACTGTAAGAACTCCCAATAAGAGGATATAACAAACAAACACAGAACCAAACTCATTCTTTGAGGGGCTCGACTGGACGTTTAGACTGTGAGCACAAGGCTGATGGTCTGAAATGTAAACCCCTCACTAAATCACAATTTCAAAAAAAATAGTTAAAAATGTAATAATGATCACCATCATGGACCTTTCCCACAAAAATAAATAATGTGCATCCAGTGCATTGGTGGGAAGGCCCCTCCTACCATTAAGTCCATCCACAGTGAGCTACAGGACAGAGAACTGCCCCAAAGGTTTCCACAGCTGTGATGTTTAGGGAGACAGACGGCTACATCTGCCTCTGACGCAGATGCGTGCACAGTGGCTGGGTTCCCAGCGCCCGCCCTTCAGTTACAGCAGAGAGCTTCAATGGCTGCGACACTGAGGCTCCTAGAGCACCAGGTCCACTAAACCCATCAACTGCTAGGTAGGAGGGGAGCCTTGGGAACAGTTTGTTGACCTTGCCGAGCACGGAGCTATTTAACTTTTACTTTCCAAGCTCTGTTGACAAAAAACTAGGGTCCCAAAGCCTCCTATGGAAGATGGAAAGAGAGCTTTTGTAGAGGGAGAAAAAACAAACAGACAATGCCTAGATCCATTAAAAACAACAAACAAATCTCTGAGGCCAAGTCAAAACGCCAAACAGTGGCTTCCAAGGGGGATTTGCTGAGCCAGTTAAAGTCAAGACAGAGAGGCCAGCTAGAAGGTTATATTATGTTTTGTTTTTGTTTGTTTGTTTTATTCCAAAGGGTTAATCTTAACCCTTTCCTCAAAAGTCCCAAGATAATCACAGGGTCTTATTAAGAAGTTTGTTTGTTTTTAATGAAAACACAGCATGGGTGAGAAAGGGGCCGGGAAACTTGTTCCAAGGGATTTCCCCCATCTCAAGAGCACACCTGCTCATTGTTCAAGGTCATGAAGAGCTTGTCCTACGAGAATTGAGGAACTTTTACCCCACCCACCCAACATCCCTGAACTTGTCCTTTCAGACTGGTCTTTGTTCCCCAATCCCAAAGAACATTGAAAGGAAACACAATGTACGCCCCTGGAGGATTCTAACGCTGTCCTTTGAAGGCCATAGGTAAATCAGAGAGCAGAGACTCCTTTCGAGGAGGGTGAACGAGATGGAAACTCCTTCAGAAGGGGATGGACCTTGAGGATATGTCCAGAATCTTGATATTGTTCACAAAGGTTTCCATGAACAAGTAGCAATAGTTTGTGGCTGACCCTTGTATGTACGTGGACATTCTTATTGAAGAAAACACAAAATGTAATGGGAAAGACCACGTGTAACTCTCCATATTTATGTCTATTTTCTACACATTTTCCATGCACAGGAAACACCCATGGGTTTACAACCGGCGACCTTCTGCATACAGGCTCACCATGCCTGCCCAGCTTTTAGCGCACTGCCCGCACACGTGGAGGGTTTTGAACGGAAGGTTTGTGGCTGTGATGCATTGCGCACACCTGGTGGCCCGTGTTTCTAACAGCAAGTGCTCACTCTGGGTCTCTGGGTCACATGTGTAATTCTCCCAACATGTCACATTTTTCTGTAATGCTAACGCATGCTTAATAGGCTCTAAGGGCACACCCCTCCCCCCACCCCCACCCCCAACATCTGGGTGCTTCCCTCGTTGCAATTCCTTTTTTATTTCGGTCTTCAGGCACCAAATCCCCAACATCTCCATGATGCCCAAGCTATGCCTTTGGGAATTCCTTTCTAAAATACGACCCCGGACTCTTCCTACTGCGCTGCAATCTCTGAAAGGAGCCCTGCGGCGTCGGGGCCTACGCCGTGGGCTGCTAACCACACGTCAGTCAGCAGTTCCAACCCACCCGCCGCTCTGAAAGAACGGGGGGCTTCGCAGGCTCGCCTCCTCATTGCGACGCAGCAGTCCGTCCGCCAAGCGCCAGGCTGTACTGAACCGCTTCACACTACCCCATCGACTTGTTTTCTGACCCCACTGCTATCGGCAGCAGGCTGGTTCTGCTCAAGGGCGTCCTAGAAGGAGAATCAGTCGGCGGGAAGTTACCAACGTGTACGGGATCCTGTGACAAGACTGAACTGTTTTCCAGAAAGGTGGAAAGTTCATATCGCCTCTTGCTGCCAGCATCTGAGAGTGAACCCCTACCACCACCTCCTCCACCACCACCACCACCGATAACAACTTTCTCCTGCAGTGAGTTACATTTGTGCACATTTTTGTCAATTTTGGCTGTGCAGGAGGAAACAAACCAACTACTCTGCGGTCGTTTTAATTTGCCATTCTTTGTTTAGCCCAGACTATTAACAACCGCCACAAAAACCACTGCGGTCGAGTGAGTTCTGACGAACGGCAACCTTCCAGGGTGAGCAGGACCCGGGGGGAGGGTTCCCAGGGCGTCCAGAACGCTCTACAGAAACCGACGGCCTCATCCTTCTGCGGGCGAGGCTTCCTCGCAATGTGTTCCGTTCTGTGGGCTCCTGCACCGCTTCCTTTGTGGCTGCCTTCCTATTTTTAGCTCATCTTTCTACCTGGGGGGAGTAAGTTTTCTGCTCAGGTTCTAAGAGCCTGTTGTGAAACAGGGGTGGCCACCCCGTGTCATGTTTTCGGCATGTATGTTGCCTAGGTTAGGATGGCTTTGAACACAAGACACCTTTGGTTTGTTTGGTTTGATGGGCAGAAATTCTGGAGCCCAAATCATCCGTCTTTCCCTTTGCCTCTCCTCTTCTGAGATTTTCAGGCTTAACAAACTTTTCCCATCTGGGGACCGATGAAATATTAACTGTGTTTTCCCCAGCGCGTCCCTGCTTTCTTCTTCCACTGCGAACACTCTCATCCACCTGGAACTCATTTGGGTGGCTGGTGAGGGGGTGGGCGGAGGGGTCTACTTTGAATTTTCATCCAAGCATCCAATTTCCCCATGAACATTTATTGAATAATCCATTGTCGCCTAATTGGTGTTCTTTCTCCCATAGTAGGTTCTTACACGGGAGGGTTTATTTCGGGGGCTTCCATTAGTTGTTCATTGATCTGCCGGTCGATTTCTCAGTAATGCCTCAGGAACTTAATTATTCTTAGTTTTATAATGTTTTATAATCTAGTAGGGGAAGCCCACTCGCAACTGTCCAAAAAAGTTTAGCCACTCTTAATAAAACACCCTTAGAATCAGTAGTATGACCCTGAAGATTTTAAAACTATTTAGGCTTGATAGTTTTTTCTCCCCCCTGGATTAGTTTTATTAGAAGTCGGTGTTTTTTTAATTTCTGAATTCTGCTTTTCTATTTTGAAACACGAATTCTTGGCTTTCTCTTCATTATAAACTTAATCTGCTCTCCTGAGGCTCCTGGGTTCCTCTGATCTTAGTTTCTTTTTTTTCAAGACAGAAAACTTGTGTTTTGATAAAGCTGTCATTTTCTAAATAGTCTTTAAATCGTCACGGGGTTGTCTCTTTGACTAATTTAATGTTGAGGAGATCGCTGTCAAAGGCCCAAGTACTGTTTTTCTTTTCTCACTGAACCATGTTATTAGGACATATTCCAGACATCATACTAATCAATAGTTCGGTCAAATCAAGCCACGTTGTACAACTCCTACCAAAATCAATTTCAAAACATTTTCTTCCTTTTGTCCTTCAAGGATTGGTTTGGGGGAGAAGTACCCTATCTTTCTCCAAAACAAACAAACAAGCAAACTTTCCATTGTAGTTAGGAGAAAATCGTTGGGGCGAATGGGGTCCCCCCTCAGCAGTTCACCCAAAGATTGCCCTGAGCCAATGGCTGCCATCCCCTCAGCAGGTCAGCACTGGCGTTTCCCCACTCCTGGTTTGTCCCCTTTTCCTGTCTCTCCTGCCTGCTTCACTGTGCTTGTGGGTGAACACCATCTTCTTGATCTTGAATCGCCGTAGGCTCTGCGCACCACGTTCCTCCCGGTGTTATTGCTCATTTAATTGACCTGCTTTATGGACAGAAAGGAAATCTCCAGGAGTGGCTGCTCTGGTCCTGATCGGGGCTTCTTAAGAGCCTCCATCAGTCTCTCAGTCTGGTCCTTTTTATGAATTCGGGTGTTGTCCTCCCTTTCTCTCTGGAACTTCCTGTTGTGATTCTGGTCAGAGCCGTTGGTGGTGGGAGCCGGGCCCCTGTGAGTTCGTCTTCCTGGACTAGGAGAGGCTGTGGTCAGCTCTTCCTTCTGGACCACCCTCTCCTGGAGCCCGGTTCCCTCCCTTCGTCTTGGCTCGGGAGGTAAAGAGACTCAGAAGAGTGCTCACAAGGGTTTTTTAAAAAAAAAAAAACAACAACAAGTCATTACGCATCAAAGTGGCTGTCTCTGAGTCTCCTTTTAATGAAGGTTTTCTGCCTTGTGGTCAGAGAAGATAGAGCTCATTTTCTATTGTCCTGAAATGCGTGGTCAAGAGGCTGACCAATTCCACAGTGCTCCGTGAATGCTTATCAAGATGGATTAGGTGTATAGGCTACAGAAGTCATTGGTCATCGATTAGTCAAGACCTCGAATGTGCCCGAAGCTCACTTTCCTCACTTGTTTGCATAAAATGTCATAGCTTTATCATACACGGGATTTTTAATGCTATAAAAGGATTCCTTTGGACCACTTACTGCTTTGGGCTTTGAATTTCCCTGGGTTTAAGCATGGGGATTTCTACTTAATGGCCCTTTGATTTGCACTTGCCGGCTCCGCTGTTCTTTCATCTCTCTGGGTCCTTCCAATGGAGATTCCTCTTGTGTCCGCAGGATGAGATGAAACATTTCCCATTCAGGAAGGGACGTCGTCTTTCGGAAAGAGACGTAAGCTCAACCCTCCTGAAGGGTTCTCCATGGAGTGTTTGGGTTGTCTCTTGCTAGGTGCTTTCCCTTCACTCCTGCTCTGCCCCAGCTCGGTGGGCTCTGGTGTTGTTGGGGGAGACAGAGAGCCCCCATCCATTCTCAGGGCAGGAAAAAGTGAGGTATCAGGTAGGGTCTGGGCTTGGCTGCTCTCTGGACCTCTCTGTGACTCGGGCTCCATGGTGTAACCTCTCTGTGCCTCAACGTCCTCACGTATCCATGGGAAATGACCATCGTCCCTGACCTCCTTCAGGTGAATTCTGTGAAAGAAAGCACGTCTGACTCACGGTCAGGCCTGAATGAACGTTGACTTTGGCTGCTGTGATCATCTGTATGATACTTAAAAACAATCGTACCTGTGGTTACCTTTAAGTTTACAAAACGGTTTCGGCTAGACTCTTCTAGCTATTGAAGGAGGGTATGGGGCTTGTTAGGTTATATATGTGGACATTGAAGCTGGGGTGCAGACATAACTGAAATGACAGATTCCAGGCCTAAATGAACGTTCCATTCTGAATTAAACCGAAACCTTGCCTTTTCCTGTTCTAAAGAGACAGCCCAGACTTTTCACACGCGATTAACTTCTCAGAACACACAGAGAGCAAGAGCCCAGATTTCTAGCTTGGCGGCAGGGTGACTTGCTGCATGTTGCCTTGAAGCATGTTTGTGCGATGGGCCTTATGAGAAGGTACCTTGGGGGCTGAGCCCCGGAGGGCAATGATGCCCCCCCCCCCACCACCAAAATGAGAAGGTCCCTCCTTGGTTAATAGGAGGTTAGAAAATAGAATGGTAATGTTAAGATGGAGGCTTTCCATTTACCTAAAACAAAGAAACCAGAGGTCTTAGGAGGCCTTTGTGGCTCTTGTGGTGCTTGGATTCCTCACCTTTTTCTCCTGGGTCAGCCATTAACCAAGTATTTTCAGCCTCTGTGTCCGTTCTGTAATTACCCTGGAAGAACAAGCAGCCAGGACTGGCTGAGAGATGCTCTGATGAACACACGCGGTCCAGGTTCCCAGGACTTGGTTCTCTTTGTGCATGAAGTTTGCTAATGCACTAAGTTCTTACACACAAAAAGGAGCACCAACTAGGTCTGTGGGTTCCTGGGCCCGAGGCCAAAGCCTCTGGCTTTTGCCTCAGTGCTGTCGTTGCTACTGCGAGATTGGTGAAAAACTGGACCAAGGTCATGCTGGAGAGTCTGTGAGGTCATGTGAAGACACCCTGTGGGGTCTGCCGTGCTTTAACATCCATATGCCAGACTTGCTGAGAAGTCCCTCCGCCCGCAGAGTGACCTCTGCTGCTGGGCGCCGTCCTGTGGGTCGGACTCACAGCGACCCTGACCATGTTCAGCAGAGGGAAACCTCACCACTGTTCCCAGCCACTCGGTCAGCCCTCCTTGTTCAAGGTCCACCTCTTGTTCTCTGCCCCTTTCCTTGATCCAGGGACTGATGTCCTTCCCCAGGGACTGGTCTTTCTCCCCAACACGTCTGTGGTGGTCATGTGCGTATGCTAATTTCATGATTGAGATGGAGAGGTGGAGTCTAGCCTGTTAATAGCCATTGAGTAGCCAATGAGGCCTCCGTGTGGGCACAGTTTGCTCTTGAGGCTTCTGGGAAATCTCGCGATATTTCCCTCATGGAGATGAGATGCTATCTCCCCAGTTGTTGAGAATTAGTCTCAGAGATGAGTTATGGACAAGACAAGATGGCAGTGTCCGAGGAGCTAGGGGAGGAGGAGGAGAAGCCACATGGCCTTACCCTGCTGGAACCAGACCTCTGAAGCTGGAGAAGCCATGTGGAGAGCCTTGCCAGCCCTGAGTTGCTTCTACCACCACTGGATACTGTTGATGGACCCTGAGCCCTGGAAGTGAGGAGCCATGGGGAGACCCCCGCTGGTGCCGGGACTCTGCACCCACTGGCCTGTGACCTCGTGAGTCAGAAGGAGACGTTATAGACTGATGTAGGGCATATGGACTAACATCGGACCTATGACTCTGAACTAGACTGGGCTGGGATGCTTTCTCAATGTCCTATTCCTCTAGGATATAAACCGTTCCCTTATATCCATATGCACGTCTATGAATTTATTTCTCTAGTTTCCCCAGACAAACACAACGTCTAAAGTCTGCAAAACAGAGCCTTGTCTTTCTTCCCTCTGAGGAGCCTTCTGGATGTCCTTCCTCTAAGACAGCAGTTTTCCGCCTGTGCATTGGGACCCCTTGGGGAGTCGAATGATTCATAACAGTAGCAAAATGACAGTGATGAAGTAACAACAAAAATAATTTTGTGGTTGGGGGTCACCACCCCACGAGGAACTGTTTGAAAGGGTCCTGGTCTGAGGAAGGTTGGCAATGGCTGCTCTGAGACACGCTAGCTAGAGTTCCTTTAAACCAACCGCCTGCAGCTGAGCACGAGGGCTGCTTTCAGCTATTTAGACCCACGGCTTCTACGTTCCCAGAGCAACTTCAAGGAAACGTCTTTGATAAACCCTGACAGATGATTTGAGGATTATTTGCAACCAAGTCCTCATTCTCGTTAGAAGGCCCGGCACAGCTTCCACCGCAGTCTTTGAAAGGCAGCCTCTCCCCCAGCGTGCAAACTCACTACAGGGAAAGCCGTCAACATGTGTAATGGGTTATTGTTACTGTTATGGAGTGCTTCACGATTATGGGGGGAAACAAAGAGGGCTTTTAGAACCTCTTCCCATAAGGTGATTGAGAGAGAGAGAGAGAGAGAGAGAGAGAGAGAGAGAGAGAGAGAGAGAGAGAGAGAGAGAGAGTTTGGGTGGAAGAATCATCAGACGTTTGCTTTGCTGCTCTGTTCTGACATCACTGCTGTGAAAATCTGAACAGGCCCCACCAAGTGAAGAGCTGGAGGGAAGAACCTTGCTGATGCAGCTGCCACTTGCTGCCCGGACGATGGCTGCTGCCACAGGAGCAAAAAGGTGGGGGTGACAGGGCTGCTGGAAGAGCAGACAGAGACTCACGCTCCTAAGAGAGCACATGCATTTGTACCCACCGAAATATCAGCCACTGGCTCCATCAAATGACCTCGACACTTGGAAAACGTCAGCCTCTTACCAAGACCCTGATGCCGAGCAACCATTAGGACCTGACGCCCACGTGACACGACGGAGACTTTCGCCTGTCCCCAAGGTGAGGGCTCTGGACGGGAGTACTCATTGAGGGAGAGACGTAATTGCTGAGGTTTTGAAGAGCTTCTGGGAAGGAAAGGTTTGTGAGGCAGCTGAGCATGCTCTGTCTGCCGTCTGTCAGCATCCTGGAAGGCACCTTCAAAGCCACTCGGGACACTCATCTTTGCCTTCTGGGCCGACGATGAAATGCAATGAGCATGTAGGCAGTGCCCGTCTTGGAGCGGTTACCAGGACGCCTCAGGAATGATCTGTAGCTTTTCCCTGATGGGGCTCCTTGGTGGCAGAGAGGCCCCTCCGAAGCATCCCACCTACTCAAGGAGCACCCGAATGCTTTGCAGCACCTGAGAACTCGCTTTCCCGGAGAAATTAATTATTCAGGAATTACGCCACGGCTTCCCCTTCTCCAGAGACGGCATCGCCCTTATCACAGCCCGACCTTGAGACAGGTGGAAGGAGCTGACAAGACAATAAGAACTCGACTCGCTCCAAACTTTCTGAATTCTCAAATTTGTCTTGGACTTAAGTCCATCCTTTTAAATGGAAGAAGCTTGCTTTTAGATCCCATAAGCCGACTCTTCATGACACAGTTACTGGAGGGCCTATGCGTCTCCTCTACCAACCCTAATTTAGTATAACTTGAATTATTAAGTTATTGTCGAGATTTGAGGCAGTCCTCGAAGAAACATTTTCCCACAAATTAATGAAGTGTTTGAGGAGCGGCAACTTGATTCTCCCCGCTCAGTGATCATTCCTCAGGAATATTTATTGGGGAAAAAAACACCAGCTAAAAGATGTTTTGGAGTACCTCTGGAAGGGATCATACCTAGAATTTTTAACTAACCCGAGTTCAGCTAAGCTACAAAGAATTAATCCTTGGATTCAAATGTCACGGTTCAGGAGAGCTAAAACGTCTATTTGAACCTGTCAACCAGCCAGAGATTTGAAACTCAGATGGAAGCCAAGCCCCAGGTGGAAGTTACATAATTTCATGTCAACTTGAAGAGATATAAAAGTACAGGAATGGAATCTAGCCTGTCAATTTGGTCAAAGTCTGATGGTACCTTCTTGTGGGTGTGACCTTCACCTTCCTGCTGGCTGACCCTGAAGGTGGCCAGAGACCTGGAGAGGCATCCGTCGCCACTGGATCCACAAGGCTTTGCCTCTACCGGCCTGTCACATTCCTTCTTCTGCACCATTGCCCCTGACTGCATAAGTCTGAAGAGGGACATATGGACTAGTGTCGGACTTAGGGACCTGAGTTGGACTGTGTTGGGATGTTGTCCTGACATATAAAATTTCTTGATGCAAAGCTCTTTTTTTTACACATATGTGAGTGTCGCTGAATTTGTTTCCCTAGTCAACCTAGCCTAACACACACCAACGGCCAGAAACAAGCAACATCAAAGCCAAGCAGCTGACTCTCAAATCACAAAATGAGATTACATGCAGGCTTCTGAAGTCTGTTCAGTCTAGTCCTTAATTGTTGGCATTTTAATAGTTTTGACTTTTTATTCACTTATAAAATCGTTTTAGTAGTTTTTGTAACTATTGAATATCTTTGCACCTAAACCAGAAGTTAGACCTTATTATTCATTGTACCAGTGATTGAAATGATAAAATGTGTTTAATATCTAACAACTTTTTGAAAATAGCTTTATACCTACTTGGGTTCATCTTGTGAATTACTTGAAAAAAAGCAATGTGCTTTATAGTCATAATTTATCTCTATTTAACTAACCTTTATAATATCAATATTTAAATAAGTGTTTTTTTCCCACTGATTAACTATAACCATCATGGATACTTGGCGCGGCAATGCTCTTATTAAATCAACTTCATCACTATCTAGCGGATGCTGGACATGTCGCTCTTCCGCTTGGTCCAAGGCTGATTCTCTCACCCCTTTGATCCTACGTTCACATGCAATTTTGCTAATGGTTTTGGAAAAACGTTTTCAAACGGGCCATTTGGGTCAAATGATTCCCACCCTCAAAATCATCCTTGTATGCGGCAGCTCCCTGTGTTGTCCTTACGCCTGCCTGGCCAGGGCGTCTTCTTGTGAGGACGTCATCGGTGCCGCTCAACAGAGTAACCTAGAGGCAGACAACCTTGTCTGTCTGTTTGTTTGTTTGTTTAAGACAATGGAAAGTCTCCCGGGTTGTGCCAAACTCGGAGTGCCCTAGGCTGGCCTTTCTGTGAGCAGCCATTAATTACAGACTGGTTTTAAAGGGTCGGTCAGGCCATCGTAATCCCGGATGTTTGCAGAGAGGTAGGTCGCTTGATGTCTGAAGTGGGTCGGGCTCTTTATGGGGCCAATCAGCTCAGTGAAGACAAAACCCAGTGATTCGCCTTATACTCCGGCTTCGCTGCGTTTAGGTGGTTGGATTATGTCAGCCCCTTATTCTTTGGGCCCTTTGGAGTGCCCGTGGGTACCCACTGAGACGAGGACAGATTGCTTCGCTACAGTGGCGTGACAGAGGGCGTGTTCTCGCGGGTCAATCTGTTGCAGGTGTCGTTCCTCAGAGCCCTTGCTCTCTCTTATAGTAGATTTGAACCAGAAAGATCCATTCACAACGTATCTGCCACTTTGGCCCAAAGTGCTATCGTGCTGCGGAGGGAATGACAGCTCTACCAATTTCGTAAAGAATGTCTTGCCGAAAGAACTTTGGATAACCAGATTGCCCCAGATTTTTTTTTTTTTAAGCCTAGCAAGGAAGCATGTGCGCTATTACAAATACTTGTTAATGTTCTACCTCGGGGGAAGTAGAACAAGCCATCTTTAAAATATACCAGAACGCCTGCTGGCTAATACTGCGGTAATTACATAATTGAGAGGACGAAGAGTGAAGGGGGTGGAGTTTAGTCGTCAATCAGGTGGAAACTTGATGACCTCATTTGGAGGCACTGAAAGGATACATAGCTCGGCTGAAGTGGAACACACACTCAATCCCTGGGAGACATTGCAGCTGAAAAGACACATGGAGCTAAACCTAGTGCCCTGAGCTGGGGGAGCCACGGGGAGACCCCTGCCAGCACTGAGATGCTCCCACCGCCACTGGATCCACAGGACTTTCCACCCACAGGCCCACGATCTTCCTGCATTCAGCGTCATTGCCTGTGTTTCGTGAGTCTGAAGAGGACTTCATAGATTGGTATCGGACATATGGGCTAATATCGGACTTAGGGATTTGATCTGGACTGGGCTGTGCCGTTGTCTCAATATTTAACTGCTCTTGTATATACTGCTCTTTCTTAAACACATATGGATCTTTGTATCTGTTTCTATGCAGACTAACACAGAGACTATCCCACTCATGACTCCTCGGGTCTTTTCATCTGGTGACACCCAAAGCATTGGGTCGGAGAGACTGTCTTTTCTGCTAACCTGATTCCACAAGCATTTTAGTGGTAGCACACTTTATGTTTCCCCTTCCTACAGGCAACCTTCAAGGCAGGCCTAGAGCCACGAGACAAACTGTTTCTCTGGAAGGAATTGATTTTGCCAAGGAGAACAGAGTTTAGTTCTGGAGTCGGATCCCTCTCGGGATGCCGCCTGCTCCTCTGATATAGGTTTGTTCACAGCAATCACCCCGATTGGGACCGGCCCACCCAGATGAGACCAAGAACAAGGGGAAACCCAGTGGTGTCCAAATCTTCGAAGGTCACTGTACTACCGGAGGACTGTGTCAGAGGTCGTAAAGGCTGCCTGAGGTGAGAAGTCATCTGGAAACTGCAGTGGCTGGAGGTTTAAAAGCTCTTCAGAGGATCCCTGCTAGAGACCCCACATCCTTGCAGATGATGGGAAGCTTCCTTTTGATGTGATATATGTGATTAATGGTCGCTGGATCCAAAGGGGGTGATGCCTTTGGGGGCATCAAAAAGATTTTGGGAAAACTCCACCCTATTTTCTCTCCCTTTCTCCCAACACTTTTCGAAGCTCCCCTTAATATATGCGAATCTTTAAATGGAAGTACCGACAGAACTGAAATGAACGACTCTAGGCCTACATTAGAACCCCATTCTGAATTAAACAAAAGTCTTCATTCTCACCGTTCTGAAGAGGCAGGTCACCCTTCCCTCACGGGTTTAACTGCCTGTCACACAAGGAGAGCAAGAGTCGGTATTTCCAGTCTTGGAGGAGGGAGTGCTTGTTAGAAGACTGTTTGCACAGCTGCCTGAAGAGAGGATACCTTGGCCAACAGGAGGTCAGGAAACAGAACAGATCATTGTAGAGTCTGTAGCTGTGTCATCACTCGGTAACCACGACGACGAGGGAAGCATCCATTAATCAAGCCCCGAACACAACTTCATTTTTACCCCCTGAGGACTCCTGCTCCATTTCTGCCTCCCCTCTGTCCATCTAGAGAAGCAGATAAGGACCTCGCCTCTTGCCTTGAAATAAGGGGAGGGGCAAACGCACAACTGGGATGCTGTTTATCCTCGAGCCAGGCTCAGGATGTAACAGGTCAACGTGCTATCGTTCACTGTGGATTTAACAAAACGCTGCCACGTTGTGCCATGCTCCCCGACCACCCCTCACCTGTGTTGATTTCACGCGCTCTCAGCTGCTCCCCCGGCCACCCCCCCTCCCCACTTTGGAGCACACATGGCACGCAGCTCTGACCTACGTGCCTGGGTGTCTTCCCATTTCACAACTATTTACATGTGTTTATATTCATAGATAATGTGTGTGTGTGCAGATTAGAAGAGAGGGGAATTTTCCCGTGAACCTGTCAAAGGTAAATGTAAATATGGGCCTCACGCATCCATTTACTGCCATCTATCCCATCCCAATGCACAGCGGCTCTGGGTCAGCGCAGACCTGCCCTGTGGGTTTTGGAGGCTGTCATCTTTATTCGAGCAGGGAGCCTCGTCTTCCTCCCATGGTGCAACTGCGGGGTTTGAATCTCTCACCTTGCGGCTCTCGACCCAACACCCATCCCACGGTGCTGCCAGCGTTCCCCCGAGAGACAGGTCTACTTTAATAAACCCCTCTGTTTTGCATGTATGTCTTCATTACGAGAGGGTTCGCCTCTACAGAAGGCAATCAAGTGGGCACGTTTGACGCTTCCCTCCTAACCTTCCCTCTTGATTTTTCTGGTCTGATCCGTGGTAGTCTGATTACTAGTGAATTGCCACTCGATCCCCTAAGTCTCCTCCTTCAAAAAGAATCTCTAACGTTGGAATCTGGATGGTGGTGAGCAGGGACAGCACACTGCTCCCCAAAGGAGTCTGGTGGGACTGTGAGTTACATGTGGAGCTGCTAACTGTGAGGTTGGGGGTTCAAATCCACCAGCTGCTCTGCAGGAGACACTCCGTGAGTGTCTGCTCCCATAAGGATTAGTCCCAAAAACCCTACAGAGGGACCCTGTGCATTGAAATTGACCTGACTGTGGGTCTGGGCTTATCCAAACGGAGTTCCAGTCAGCAGCACTATCTCAGAGTCGGCCTCTGCCTAATGGGGTGCTGACTGTGGATTTCTGGGTCTAGTAGGTGTCATCTAATATGGCTGTGCTTGGCTCAAGAGGGCTATTTCCCTCATCAACTCTTCACCGAGGAGTCTCGGGACACAGCGAAAACGCAGCCGTCTCAAGCCACACTCCCTCGGAGAAAAAGCTGCTGCAGTTGAATTGTCGGCTGCTGCAAAACTCGCATCTCTGGAGACCGCGCAGGGGAGCGCTAGCCCGCCCCATAAAACTGTGAGTCGGAACCAACCTTCAGGTAATGTGTTTGGTTGGTTATTATTTTGCAAGAGGGTGGGGGTGGACTGGGCGTGTGAAAAGTTCAAGTTCAAGCCGAAGACGATCAAGGCCCATTCCTGAGAGCCATCGAGTGACCTTGAGTCTCTTCCATCTGAATTTAGACAGCATAGCCGGTTGACACGAAAGGCTGGCGACCCCACGCGTGGCAGGATGACATCAAAGGCACCATCGCGGAAGACCCCAGAGGGTTATTTAAAGAGACCGGAAGGAAAAATCCACATGGGTATCAGGGGGGACTCTGAAGCTTGCTCCTGTGCAGAGCTCCCTTGAAATGGAGAGGAAGAAATGATGACGCGTGGAAGAGTTGGACAGAGGTTGCGCAGGGTGGCTGGAGAAGACAAAGACGAGAGAGAGACAGAAATGTGCGTGAAGACCCACCGTTCGCCAAGCCGGACGGAGGACGGTGCGACTCTGCTCGGCACCTCCCCCGCTGAAAGCACGGGAGGAACGTATCCAGCACGGAGGGGCTCTGTGGACACCGTATGGAGTGAGGCAGGGAGCATCCAGAGAAGATGGACGGAATACAGGGTCACTGCACCGAAACGACTCCCTCGGACATTTCAGGAGGCAGCACGGGGTCAAGAACGCAGGAGACTGAAGGAAGGAGTCCAAACTGCAATGAGGACGTCGGTGGGGAACAGGCTCCAGGCAGGGAAGGAACCCCAGTTGAGATGCTTCGACAGAAGATGCCCTAGCAGAGGTGTCACTGGCTCTGTCCCAAGAAACTTGAGAGATGACTCCCAGGCCAGCCAACGGAAGGAAGGGTTCCACATGCGTGTCCATCAGGAAGGGTGGACCTTACTGAACCCAGAAACTAGCAGGCAGTATTGCGAATGTCACCCACAAGGAAACTTCTGCTGAAGGTAACTGAAAAACAGCTCTGAAAAACAGGGAAACTGCCAGAAACTCAAGCTGGATTTGTAAGAAAACATGGAAGCAGGAGTTTCACCCCTTGGTTTCAGATGAATCTTGGCTGAGCGGAGAAGTTTCCAGGAAGATGCTGAGCTGTGTTTCCTTGACCTTGCAGAGATCTTCAGACGATGCAGATTATAGCTAATTATGGATAGCATTGTGAATTCCAGAACATTTTATGGTACTCACAGGAAACCTGTACATAGACCACAGGGCTGTTGTTTGAACAGACCATCAAAGAGCTACAAAAGCAAAGGGATGTGTGGTCTCTAACATCAGAAAAGATGGGTGTCAGTATGCAGTCATTCACCGTACACATCTGGGATACTTCATATTTATTGTGTCAACCTGGCCAATGAACACATGTGGGATGAATTGAAGGGCAGAGAGATAAATGGCTCCACGAACCTCGTCTTTCTTATCTCTTGCTCTCTGATGGTCAGACCAGGGTGCAGCTGCCTTAGCCAGTCCCCTGCTTCAGCTAGTAAGGCTGACTTCCTGTGAGACATCCTTGAGGAAAAGCCACATGGACCTACCCTGATGCAGCCCTGGGTGCTGGAGCAGCCTCCTGGAGACCCTGCCAGCCCTGAGATGGTGACACGCTCACTCCTTTGGCTTTCCTCCTACATTCGGCGCCATTGTGCATGTTTTATGAGATCGAGGAGAACTTTGTAGATCCGTGTCAGACATACGGGCTAATGTTGGACTTAGGGACCGGGACTGGACTGGATTGGAATGTTTAATGTACAACTACTCTTTATATAAAACTCGTATAAAATGAGTGCTTATGGATTTTGTTTCTCTAGTCTACCCAGGCTAACGCAGTATTCAATCTGGATCGTGGGCAAATGATCAAAGGAGCTGGACTAGAGGAAGAAGACTTCGCATGAGGAGGAGCGAAAGACTCGGGAACAACCTGTAATATGCAGGTGCTACCACTTTGCCGGTCAAACACCGGAAGCACTTAGTGATGAAGATGGACGTCAGAGGAAGACAAGCATCCCCACCCTGGGCCAAGTGGCCACCTCATGATAAGCAGAGAAGATGGAAGCTGTCAGGAAGTTCATTTAGCTTGGAGCCGTCCTCAATGTCTATGGGAGCCACAGGCAGGAGATCACGTGAAAGGTTACACTGGGCAAGCCTGCTACGTCTCTTTTAACGCGTTAACAAGTGAAACCCCACCCCCACCCCCGGTCCAGGCCAGGCTATGGACAATGGCCTCAGGTGCAGGTGGACGCTGAGCAAGGAACCCTTAAAACAAGAAGAACAGAAACCTTTGAACTTTGGCATTGTGAGGGATTCTGAATTCACCGGGGCCGCCAGGAGAGCCTGGAAGTCTGCGTTGAAAGGATGTGTCTGCGAAGCAGGGACAGTGAGACGTGAACTCCGGGAGTTGGGATTTGTCATCAGGAGGGCCCAGTCCCTGGGGAAGGACCTCACGCCCAGTCAAGAAGAGGTTCGTTGAAGAGAGACTCTAAATGACAGGGATTGACACCCCGATGCAGCCATGGGCTGCTAATAGGAGGGGGTGTGAGGACAGCTGCAACCAGTCCGGCAGTGTCCTCCGGCTGCACCGTGAGTGACTGGGAGGGACTATCAGCTTGAAGGTTCCTAATGAAATCATGAGAAGGCTGCTGAGGCCCTAACCCAGTGGCAGCCCCACTTGTAAAATCTCCGACCAGTAAAAAACATTTTGAACAGCCCTCTGCTCTCTGTGGTATATGGATTAGGAACTATAACACCCAAGTACTGCCGTTTAACCTGCGGGATCATGGTCAGGAGAGCATACTTGTCATTAATCACCAGGAAAAGGGAGGGACCCAAGCCATTTTTTCTCCACTCCTAGTGTGTCCTCTGCCCATGTGCTGCTCCCTGGGGGCCCAGCCTCCCGCCAGGGTCCGTGAGGATCCACAGTGCCAGGCACGGCGTCTCAGACTCTTCTCCTCCCTGGCAGCTTCCAGCTCCACAGACACATCACGCGTCTTTCTAGAGACTGTCTCCCCATGGCACTCCCCGGGTCTGCCGTCCAGGGAACGTCTCACTCATTTCCTCCCATGCTCCCTGGTTCCCCTGGTTGAAGAGATGTGTGGTTATGTCTGCAACAGGGGCCAGAGAGGGAGGAGGAAGGGGATCTCTTTCCCAATTTCCCCATGATGGAAGTTTTAAAGGGGCCCATTTCAAGGGGCCAAGTCTCCAGAAAGGAATCTCTCCTGTACGCAAGCAAAGACACAAATGTCACCTCCCCATCCTGGGAATCCCGAAACAGGCCAGGGGCTAATGAGACATCCCGGCTGGGGAGTCTGGAGCCTCAGGAGGGAAGAGGGCATGGAGCATACTGGGAAGGGCATTCACACACAGTGGCTGGGGCGGCAGTAACAGATGGGGGGCGGGGCGGGGAGGGGGGGGTAGGTTGGCTCCTCCCCGAGAGATGTGAGCAGACTGTCGGGAGGGAGGAACTCAGAGCCAATGTTCCCAGCCTGTTGTCATTCGAGGAGCCCTGGCCTGAGTGGCTGCTTGGAGTTTGACAGCACTTGGTGAGAAGACCCCTGGGATGGCTCTGCAGGGCCTGCGGGAGGCAGACGCACAGCCAGGAGTTGCCCGGAGAATGCCCAGAGCCACACTGTCAGGCCTCGGAGCCCATGATGTCATGCCTCCATGGGGCCCAGGCAAACAAGCCCACTGCTGTCCCTGCCCTCCCCGTTACCATGCCTGCCGGGCCCTCCCCACTGCACGGCTGTGCTGGGGGTGCCAGACGCCCTCGCCCTCCTGGGGAGGAGGGCACATGAAAGCCTTTATTGTCACATAAAAGCCAATCCAAGAGATGATTTAAAAAAAAAAGAACTCTTTTACATGCATCTTGCTGGAAAGGGCCCTGCCATAGCAACTTGGGGAGGGAGGGAGTGTGTACAAGGCAGAGTGAAGTCCGCCTGATGCACACCACCTGGACTGGAACACACACACACACACACACACACACACACACACACACACACACCAGCGCCTTTCTCTCTCTGATGCCTCAGGAGACAGAGTCGGCACAAAGGAATCAAGGTGGTCTTCTCTACACGACTCTCCCACCTTGAGTCCAGGGTCTGTTAAGTCCCTGTCTCAGAGCTCCTACGACCTCATGACGTGGGCTGTAGGTTGGACAGGGCCCGTTGAGCTGACGTTGAAAGGAACAGTGGTCTGTGAGAGGGGAGTGTGTGGACCGGCTAGGGATGACCACGGCCCTGAGCCACGGTCCTGGGAGAGGGCTGGGGGCGTGGCTCGGAGACCCTGAGAGCTGTCTCAGGGTTCCCGGGAACGGGCTCAGGGGGACCCTCAAGGGTCTCTGGAGCATGAATGCCTAGCAGCCAGTCTTGCGTACTGAGACCCACACCCCCCACCCCCGACACAGACAAGCCACTGAGGAAGCGGCCACCGCTGGGCAGAGACTGGAGTCTTGCGAGCTGCGGGCAGCTCCGGAGGGGACTCTGAGACCGGTGGCAGCGGCGATAGTCGTGGGCACCACAGCTGAAGGAGTGGTCACAGCAAGACAGGTGGTTAGCCATCACCACCAAGTACATGTCGGCAATGACTGACCCCACCAGACAGAGTAAGTGGGTCCTTCTCCACTAGAACCCTTCCAGGAGGAGCCTGCCGGTGTTTCTCCCATGGGTGGACTCGAGCCACCGACCTTTGGGTGAGCAGACATGGATGTAACCCTTGTTTCACCATCAGCGTTCCTTTGACACAGGGTGAGCTCTGCCCTAGCCAGACACACTGACATTATCTAGCACATGTTGGACGGGGGCAGACATGCTTTCGTCAGATGACCAGGATACCAGAACCTCAGGAAAGGCCAGGAGAACGGCATTCTGACCCTGTTCCTCCGGCATGGCCTTCAGGGAAGCCCAGGGGATGCCGGGCGGAGGGAGGGAGCAGGTTTGTCCAGCCCCAGCAAGACACCACGAGGGGTCATTCGCCTCCAAAGAATATGCTGCAGGCTTTGCAAAGAACGGACTTGGACACATTCTTTGTCTTTCCCCCATGTGAAACAGACTCACCCCCACTCGTGACAGGCTCGATAGACAAAGCTCACAGGCAGGAACTTTGTTCTGTGCTCCAAACGGAGTGGCCGTGCATGCCCACCAGGACAGGATTGAGTTGCAGGTTACAGGAGAAAATGGATATGAAAAGCCTCAAACACCGCGAAGGGTGGTGCAAGTCCAGCTATTATTGCTGTTAGAAAGCGTGGCCTTGATCAACCAGACAGGAAGACCAGAGGTCGTTCCCGCCTGCCGTGAAAGTTGGTTCCCTTCCATGACACGCAGCAGCCACAACGCTTCCAGAAGTTACCACGGCCCCTCTGGTAGGATTCCGTTACGCCCCTGCTACCACTCAGCGGTCATGGTGGTGCGATGGGTTACGAGGTGTGCTGCTAGCCACAAGGTCCGCAGTTCCAAGCCACCAACTGCTCAGAGGGAGGAAGATGAGGCTTCCTGATCCCACAGAGTGGTGGTCTCCTCTCCTCTGGAAGGTTGATATGATTGGGATTGGCTCCAGGGCAGCGCCTTTGGGTGTTGGGTTTCTCGTTTCTGAGCCTGCAGTGTTCTGTGGATCAATCACCTATCTGACGCTAACCACAAACCCTGTGAGGCGGGTCGTGCCAACCCCAGTTTATAGATGAGAAAGCTGAGGCCCAGAAGGGAACAGGATGGGCATGGTGTGGCTCAGGTATGAGGACTGGGAGGTGTTGGGAGGAGGGCCTCTCCCCCCCCCCCCGCCCCCCGCACCCATTGCCTTGGTGACAGATGGAGTGTCTATCATCAAGCACAGCAGCCGGTGGTCTTCTGGGGGTGGGTCCCAGGCTCTGAATGGGCAGAGCATCTGCCACGACCACACAGATCTTGGGGGCCCGCCCTGCCAGCCTATGGGGCTCTTGCCTTGATGGCATAGGACGCCCTGTACAGGAGGGGATTACGGTGTGGCCCACCCCTGTGAGAGGTTTCTGGGCTAAGGCTTCCCCGGGCTTCCTTTGCCTATTTGGTCTCTGCCGGGCCCCCAGTACACTGGGAAGTGCTGTCAGCACACGGTGCAGTGTGGATGATCCACGGGCAACCTGCAGGCCCTGTGACAGCTACATGCAGCCCGTGAGAGCCATTAGAATCGTCTCCCGCCGAAGACCCTCTCTTCACCATGTCTGCAGGGACCTTAGCTTTGCCATGAGGAAACTGAGACCCGTGAGGTTCAGCGACCTGCCCGGGGTATTTTAGCGAAGGAGGGCCAGAGCCTGGAGTGCTAAACCAGGGGTGGTGCAAAGCAGACTGGCATGCGTGCACATGGGCAAATGGAAAGGCAGGGGAGCCAGCCACACACATTGCAGCTGGAGGAGGGGAGGAGGAGAGGGCCGTAGTCTGGACCCCGGGCCTCGATATTGGCAGCTCAGAGGGCCCTAAGGCAGCCCAGACCATGTGCCGGAGCCTTGGCCTTGACCTCGGCCTTGGCCGTCTTTGTGGCCACCGTCCCTTTGCTCCCACTCCAGCAGGTGGAAGTCTCCTACACCAGCGCCTCCTACGGGGTCCCAGCAGGCCAGCTCTGCTCCTACTTCGTGGCACTTTCAAGGACAGGTGAATGGCAGAGACTGAGATTCTGCAGTCTGCATTGAGGACTGAGGTCTTGCTTGTTAACCGGGCCCCCAATGACGCCAGGGATGCTGCCGGCCTGTGGACCCAGCCTGGAGGGCGGTGGGCTCCAAAGGGCTTGCGTTGTGAATGCTTGGGGGGGGGGGGGACGCCCCCTCCCCACAGAACTGCGTTTCCGTACTGCAGGACGTCCCAGAGCCTTTAAAGTGCTAGCAAGCAGTGGAATTTTCCACGAGCCAGAAGAGCCACCCCTGGCAAGGGCCAAGTCTGATTCTTGGAATCGGGGTTCGCTACCCAGCCAGGTGGCAGAGCTGTGTCGCTCTGTGAGACGGGAACAGGCCGTCGGGAATGCCAGGGCACCCCGTGAAGCGCCGTGCCGCGTCTCCACAAACTTTGGGAAAGCGACACACACCAACGCCCCCCTCCCCACCGCCCCCCACCAGGAGGCGGGTGACCCCTCTCCCCCGCTTACCTCCGTCGTTCCAGTGTTTCCCTGTCTCAGCTCCTATTCAGCCCCCTCTTGGCCCGCCCCGTCCTGTGGGGGGTGGGGGGGGGGCGCCTGCCTCTTCCATGGGTCCGTCACCCCCGTGCCGCCTCCCCTCCCCGTGCCCGCAGGGGCTCTGCGCTCAGAGGCCCGGGTTGAGCAGGCCCCAGGAATACCTTTCGCAGACGCGGACAGTCCAGGCGGCAATGATCCACAGGGAGATGCTGAAGACCAGCAGCACCGTGCCGGGGCAGATGGTCATGAGGGTCTTCATGACGAAGCGCGTGTTGAAGTTGATCTTGTTGAGGGCCCCGATGCTGCGAGAGGAGGCGTCCGTGAACAGCTTGCTGTGCAGCAGCATGACGCGGGCGATCAGGTAGAGGCGCAGGAACATGGGGATGGACAGGATGATGTCCACGTCTGCCTCGGTCCGCGAGGGCGTGTAGGAGAAGGCCAGGCGGGCGTTCCAGAAGAACTTGTACTCGCCGGGGATGGGGTGGACGGCGCACACCAGCATCTCCAGGCTGATGTAGAGGATACGCTCGTACGTCATGGCGATCCGCCAGTCGTCCGCGCCGTTGTCGATCACGAAGAGCTGGCAGGACAGACAGGCCGTTAGTGGGGCCGGGGCGGACTGGGGAGGGGAGCCAGGGGCCAGGAGCCCCGAGTGAGCTCGGGTCCAGCGGGGTGGCCCTGGCTGGCACCTTCACGCTCAGGCCTCAGTCTCCTCCCCTGGGAGCCGCTCCCCAAGGTCCTCGGCTAGCTCCGAGATGCTCAGCACCCCCCACGTACTGGCTGCTGGAGGAGGAGAAGCAGGGAAACGGCGGATTAAGGGCACGCCTCCCGATTCCACCAGCGCCGTGTGTGGATGAGCGAGCCTGTCTTGGTCCCATCGGGGACTTTGGACCCTTTGTCAGAGACCGGTTGTCTGTGGGTGATGGGGTGCCCTCTCCCCATCAGCAGAAGATGACACAGGGCCCGTGCAGAAAAACAGACCCGATAGACTGTACATCCCTGAGCGACCAGGAACACTCATGAGAAAACCGGGGCAGGAGGGGTAAAGTGCAGGGCCGCGCGGGGCACAGACACGCTGTCAAAGTTCACGAGGGCCACGCACACAGTGGATGGCCCAACAGACGCCTGGGGCCCACTACACATACGGCATTGACAAGCATCACAGGGCTTGCCGCAGGAGTAAAGGGGGAGCCCACGAAGCGGGACACTGTTTCTGATAACCCCGAGTGGACAAGGGTCTAACCTCTGACATCTACAGCACACCACTGAGAAAAGGGCCTGCAACCCAATGCACAAGCGGGCAACCAGCGGCCACCAACAGGCAGTTCACCCAGGGTGACATCCGAAAGGCACTCGGGCAGGTGAAGACGCGCTTGCGATCACGGGCCCTCTAGAGTGACCGACGCCCAGCACGGGACCCTTTGGGAGAGGCGGGCACGGCCCCTGGGGGTTTCTGGGACCGTCACTCTGTGTGGAAGCTGAACCCCTGACTTTCTCTGGAGGGAGTTTCGAATTACTGACCATGGCTGTCAGCGAATCGGGTGTCCATTTGAGGATGAAGAGAGTAGGGGTGGAGTCTAGCCTGTCAAGTCAATCTGGAGATAGCCAATGAGATCTCTGTGTGGGCGTGGGCTTCTCTTTCTTTGGAGCATTCTGGTACTTCCTTCTTGGAAGCAGGAGACACAATCTCATTTCCTGGGAGACACTCGACTGACAAGGCCGACTTCCTGCGAGACATCCCTGAGGAGACGCTGCATGGACCTACCCTGATGCAACCAGACCTCTGAATCCGGAGAAACCACAGAGAGACCCCTGCCAGCGCTGAGATGCTTACAAGCCACTGGATCCAAAGACTTTCTACCCACTGGCCTGTGATCAGCCTGCATTCGGCATAGATTGGTATTGGACATATGGGCTAATATCAGACTTATGACCTTGGACTGGACTGGGTTGGGATGTTTTCTTAACGGACAATACCCCTTCTATAAACTCTCTCTTATACACATAAGCATCTTTATGACTTTGCTTCTCTAGTTGACCTGGACCAACACTGGCCTTGCTGTCAGCATCCCACCTCATAACGGCTTCACGCCAGGATACCTAAACCACAGGGGCCCCATCGGGAAGCCTCTGCTGACAGGGAGGGGCCTGGAGGACAGGATGCTGAGTGAAATGAGCCCACCCGGAAGGACAAGTGTGATCCGGAGACCGCTGACCTCAGGGGGGCAGGGCAGGACAAAGACGCATTCCAAAGGAACAGATATAGGAGGAGTTTGAGGTGGGGGAGA
>PVJH01010546.1:0-73279 GCA_004026705.1 Nesogale talazaci
ATCTGCAAATATAGTTAATAACCTTTTGAATATGGAATACCTAAGTCCTTCAAGAACTGTGTATCTAAATTCTTTAAATGAATGATTTATTCTGAGATAAAACTGGACTCTGCTGAATGAACTCAGCACGAGACTTACTGTCCCTCGGAAGATTTACAGCCTCCAGGACCCAGGGGAGCAGTTCTACTCCTTCCTGTAGGATCACTGCGAATTGGAATTGAGCCACTGGCAGGAACCAAGTTGATTTACTTTTCTTATTCACATGTTTTAAATACACTCTTCTCTCTTTAAAAATGTGTCTACTGTCTACAATGCTGAGTAATCAAGAAGATTGCCACCAGGAAGAAGAAAGAAAAGGAAGCTGCAGGTAATCTTGGAGCAGAAGATACCTTGGATGTTTTTTTTTTTTAAGTTGGCATTTTCAGAAAGAGTATACAATTTTCAAATGACCAGGCTCTACAATTCCTTAGAGCTCAGTTAGTGCGAGATAGCACAATTGAACTGATTCTAAAGAGTTCATCTTGAATGAAATGTTACTTTTCATAGATCAATATCATTTGCTTTTAAAAATATAAAATTTCAATCCAATCACTGCTTTCAGTACACCTGTAGAGAAAATACTATTCCTTTATGATGAACTCCTTGAGTAGCAATTTTTAGAAGAAAATTAATAACATTCACCTTAACTGCACAGGTGTGAAATGGGAAGAATCAAATTGCAGTTATGGGGAAAGATGCATGAATTGTTCACTATTTGTGGCATTAAAAAGAAACCTAAAAATTTGCAAAGGAGAGCATTTGTCTAACCTCTATTAGAAACTAAGATGTTAAAATGCTGCTGTTTTGTGCCCAAAATAGTGAATTGAAAAAAGAAAATGATACCATTTTGGGGACATAGTGCTTTAATATCATCCTGAACTTTTAGCTGTCAGGAAAAAGATATGTGATAAGAATTGGTCAAAATTTGACTTTCTTCAAGGCAGTTTATTTACATTACAGTCTACATATGAAATATGTGATTTTAAACATAATTATTTATAGGTACCTCATTGCTCAGGAAACTCAAATTATTATATATTTGCCTTTCCTCCAGACTATTATTCATATTTGTGACTATTATTATTAGAGTTCATGAGTCAATTCTGACTAATAGTGTCTCTTCATAGTGTACAGCAAAACAAAATAATATCACACCCTGTGTTACTCTCTCAATCATGATGATGTTAAGCACATTGTTGCACCCATTATGTCAATTCATTGTATGGAGTGTCTTCTTTTTCAGACACTCTACTAAGCTTATGTCCTTCTCCACAAACATGTCCAATATAAATGAGGCCGAAGGATGCCATTCTTGTTTCTGGGAAACATTTCAGCTTTATTGCTCCCAAGACAAATGCATTCATTCTTTTGGTAGTTCCTGTTATATTCAATATTCTTTGCCAACATATTAATTTAAATGAATCAATTACTCTCCATCCTTCCTTCTTTATTGCCCAACATTTGCATATATGTGAGGCAAATGAATATATGAAGGGTTGGGTCAGGCATACCTCAGTCCTCAACATGGCATCTTTGCTTTCCAACACTTCAAAGAACAGATCTGTTCAATACTGCTATTGTTTTAATATCCTGTTGCTTTTCTAGCCTTTAATTGTGAATCCAAGTAACATGAAATCTCTGACTTCATTTTTTTCTCCAATTATCATGAAGAACCACCATAGTTTGTCAATAGCTCTCTATTTTTCTATGTACTATCTCACCAAGTAAGTGTTCTTGAATTCCATTTCTTTCCAATATTACCAAAATGTAGTTCAATGCAATCCACAAAGTTAAAAAGTATAGTCAATTAAATACAAGTACACTTCTTTCTGGCATTCTTTGCTTTCAGTTAAGATCCATATGAAATCAGCACACTTCTCTTATGGTTCATGTCCTATGCTGAATCCAGTATAAATTTCTGACAGCTTCCTATTTATGTATTCCTGCATGTGTTTCTGAAAAATCTTCAGGAAAAATATTACTTGCATGTGATAATAGTATCATTAATAGATCATTTCTATAAGCCTTTAGATCAATGTTCTTTGGGTTGGCTACAGGTTTGGATCTCTTTCAGGAATTTGGCCAGATAACTGTTTTCAAAATTTTTTGGCACGATCTAATGAACACCTCTAGCACCGTGTCACTTTGCTGAAATATTTTAATCAGTATTCCAACAATTTCTGGGGCCTTGTCTTTTTTCCTTACTGTCTTCAGTATAGCTTGCATTACTTTCTTCCATACCTTCTGTTGTGGAATATATGTGACCTCTTGAAAGGCAGGCAGTTTTGTTGGAACTGTGTATTCCTTCCATTTACTTTTGATATTGCCTATATCATTCAGTCTAGTTGTCCATAGAATACTTAAAAAGTTCAATTTTAGTCTTAAATATTTTCTTCAATTAATTCATCTTGATAAATGCTGTGCATATTCCCTTTGGCTTTCTTATTCTAGGCCATTGCATATTTCAATATTATTACATTATTTTCTTTTAAATATTCAGATTAGCTATTTATGTTATTTTATTATTAAAAATCATTTTATTGGGGGCTCACACATCGTTTTTCACAATACATAAATAAACATATTGTGCCTTAACATGTCCGCTGCTTTTATCATCCTCCAAATATCCTCCTTTCCCCTTGAGCCCTTGATATCAGTTTTCCATTCTTTCCCCTCTTTCCCCGCTCTCCCTTCCCCACCTACCCTTAATACTATAAATTATTATTGTTCTGTCATATCTTACACTGCTTGACCTCTCCCCCAACCCACTCCTTTGATGCCCGTCCTTCAAATAGGAGCTTATGTGTATAACCTTGCAGTTGGTTCCATCTCTCTACCCCACCTTCTCTCCACCCATCCAGCAGCTCTCGTCTCAACTCTGGCCCCATGAGGCTCATCTGTCTTGGTTTTCCCATATCTCCAGATCCCCTCTCTACTAATGTACCTTCTCCAGTCCATCTGGATTTGTAAGGTAAAGTTGGGACCATGATACTTGGGGGGAGGAAGGCTTCAGGAACTAGAGGAAAGTTGTATGTATCCTCACTGTCCAGCTGCACCTTGACTGGTCTGTCTCCTCCCCATAGCTCCCCTTTAAGGGATGACCAATTACCCACCAGTGGACCTTAGGTCCCCGCCCTGCTCTCCCCCTCTTTTGTAATGATGTGAGTCTTGTTCTTTGATTCTAGATACCTGCTCCCTTTGGCCCCACTGATCACACTTGTTGATGTGCTTCTTCCATGTGGGCTTTGCTGTTTCTGCACTGAACAACGACTTATTTATCTTTAAATCTTTGAGACTTCAGACATTCAATCATTTGGTAACTAAGCACCATCTATTTCTTCTACTCTGCTTGCCTCTGTATCCATTTGTCTTCAGCGATCGTATTGGGAGTCAATTGGTCCATTGACTTTGATTTCTGTTCTTTGATGCCTGATACCTGATTGTTTCAGCAGCTCATGATCAAACAGGCAAATGAACTTCTTTTATGGTGGGTTTTGTTGCTCCTGAGCTAGATGGCTGCTTGTTTATGTTCAAGCCTTTAAGACCCCAGATGCTGTATCTTTTGATAGCTGGGCACCATCAGCTTTCTTCATCGCTCTTGCTCATGCTCCCAAATGTCCTCAGTGGGCGCCTTGGGGATGTGTGCACACAGTGATATGTGTTTTGTTTTTTTGTCCCCCCAGTTGACGTCTGTTGCCTAGACCTTTCATCACCTTGTGACCATGCTGGCTGTTGTGCTTCTTCTGTGTGGGTGTGGTCTCTTCTCAGGTAAATGGTCTATTGTTTATCTTCAGGCTTTTAAGACCCCAGACAATATATCCTTTTACAGTTGGGCACCATCAACTTTCTTCACCACATTTGCTTATGCACCCATTTTACTTCAGTGATCATGTTGGACCAGTGAGCCTTGTGGAATATCAGATTCATAGAACAAAGTGTTTTTGCATTGAGGGGGCTTCTGGGTGAGGGCCCAAGGTCCACTTGCTACCCTAGTATTTGACCTATAGGTATGTTCTTAAGTTTACTTGATCCTTATAGTAGATAACTCTATTTAGGTATGGACATGCCTATGTTTAGACCTCTGCAAGTGCCCTTTTCCTTCCAGCTCTTTCATCTATTTCCTTTCATCTCCCTCCTGTCCCATCATCATGCTCCACCTCCATTGACATTTAAGTGATTCCTCACAGATTCATTGTCCTTCTTTAATCCCTACCAGGCCTCCCCCAACCTCCTTTCTATCGATTCTGGACCACTTCTTGCTTCCTTCTGTCCATAAACCTGTCCATGCTCCCTTTTCCTCCCCTTTCCCATTTCCCCCAGGAACTGTTGGACCTGTCATTCTTTACTCCTGACTCTGACCAGGAGTGTCCCTTCTTGATTTGATTCATTTTTGGGGAGGGACTTCATCATTTTTTGTAATGATTTTACCTTTTCTATGTACAAGAAAAAGCATCAGAATCTCTTCTGACATTCACTTTTATCTTTTCTTTTTTCATATCTTTTAAATGATCTTTTGTTTTTTCTTGATGTCATCTCACAAATTGCCACTTTTAAATCAGTAACATTCATGTCAAATATACTTTCTTGAGATGATCTATAAATTCAGATGTGGTGCACCAACGGCATAAGTCAGCTCTCATGTACATGTTTCCTCACTTTCAATCTGAACATGCATAAGAGCAGTTGATAGACTGCTCCAGAGTTGGTTTCTGGCCTTATTTTGTCTAATGATATTGATTTTCTCTATTATCTCTCTCCTCGTATATAGTTTATTAGATTCCCATTTATTTCATCTTGTGAGGTATTTATGTTTATTCACTATTTATGTTCTTTGGGAACAGAAGCATTTTCAATACAAAAGTGGTTTCGCTTGCAAAATTCTAAGGCCATATTTTCCAACTGCTCCTAATACCGCCTTTTCATTTTCAACCTTACATTTCAATAACCATTAATTATCAATTATCTTGATTACATGCTTGATCATTTCATAAAGCAGATGTTGGTAGAATGCTTAAATTTCTACATTTGTTGCATTTCATGCTTGGTACATTATTTTGAATGAGTGTTATTATATTTCATTCCTGGCAATGCAAATCATATGATTGTCTGATTCACAATAATTGTTCATAATACCTGATTGTGGAAAAAAATTGAAGTTGTGACAGTGAAAAACCATTGTCATCACAGATTGGCTCAAGTCACACCTGATGCTGCATCATCATGAGCATTAGCATCAGAGATGATCTCTGTAAGATGGTTATTATGAATGGATTTTTACCTTCTGTAAATATGGATTGGATACTAATCCTTATTGGTTGCAATCTCACTTAGAAATATGATTTTTTTGTGTTATCTATAAGCATTGAGAGTTTCCCAAACATAATAACCTGAGCTATATGGAGCAAATAGAGAGATAAAGTCAAAGAGCAAAAATGAGAGAAAGACAGATGCCTCATGAAGACTTTATCAGGACTGAGGAATACTGGGTAACAGAAGCTGAGACAAAGGTCTTCCCCTCGTACCAGCAGAAGAAAAATCACCCACACTAGCTGATGTGTGGGGCCCCTGTTCTGTAGGAAGTTACTTCTGGGGGTTCTAATCAAAGTTAGCACATCTGAAGGTTCTTTACCTGCATAAAGATGTACACTTGTGGAAACCTAGAGGAGCAGTTCTATTCTGTATTATTAGACCAATATGGTCTCATTCTTTGAATGAAAAAATGACAGGAAACCTTGGAAACTGAGTCAAAATCAATTCTATACCACCGAGGTAACTGTTTTTTGTTTAGTTAAATCATCAGATAATAAATGTTGATTCTTGAGAGCCACCTCTTTGTAGTATTTTATATCCAGAAGCATTAGAGAACTAATAAGGTAAAGACATTGATAGAGGGGGTGAATAACTTGGCAAGCTGCTAATCAGAATATTTGAAATATAATACACTCTAAGATTCCATTTGTTAAAAATAAAACTATAACAGCCCCCTCCCTTGTAAAAACTCCATTTCAAGATAATAGATAAGGATACTCTAACTCAGGAAGTAGCCAAGCAAAGCAATTTAGGCAAATATTGGAGCCCGAGACCATAGGAGGAGGCAATCTGAAAGTCCCCCAAGAAATGTAGATACCCACTGATGATCTGATAATTCCTGAGGGAAATACAGGTCGTTTTCTTGTGAAGTCTGTTTCCTTTGTGACAGCGTTTGGGGTCCTCTGCTATTTATCAATCCTGTTACACAGTTTAAGGTACATAACCTGCTTGATTTTTTACTGAATCTTTGACCAGTTTCGAGGTATCAAACCCTATTATTCACTCTGTCTAGTGCTTGCATAAATCAACACAGAGCTTCTTGACTCAATATAGTCTCTGTATTTGACTGAAATAACGTCACCCGATTCTGCACCTTTTTTCCCTCAGCAACAAAGTATCACTAAAATGCTCTCATCAAGTACTAAAAAATAGTTGAAAATGATGACCTTTTATGTGGGAAATGCATGTTTACCTACATTTTGCTACACTTTATGATCTCAAATGTTCACTTTTTACAACATCAAATGTGTTAAGCTGACTTGACTAGAAAAAAACAAATTCACATACACTCATATATGTGTAAGGAAAAGTTTTACATCAAAGAGTAACTGTATTTTAAGAAAACAGCCCTGCCCAGTCAGATCAAGTCCATAAGTTGAATACTAGTCCATAAATCCTTATTGAAACTCGTGCAGTACATGCAATGATACAAAAGGCAGGAAGATCACAGGCCAGTGGGTGGAAAGTCTTATGAATCCAGTGTTAAGTGGAAGGACATGCAGGGCTCTTGCAGGTCTAAGCTTGGCTCCATGTAACTTGTCAAAGGGATAGTCAAAGTAGACAGAGAGAGGGGCTGGCCTCCAGCGTGCCATTTATCTTGATGGCCTTTCAATAAATCTGTGACCTGATTAGCAGGCTAAACTCTGGTCAGACGTTCCATGGGAGCCATGTTGGCATCCCAAATTGCTAAATACAACTGCAAATAATAAGGTGCATACAAATAAGTATACCTATGGGGAAAAAAAGAAGTCTGCCTGGTTGAGTGACAGAGTATATTTGGAACATATCAGCTTAAAAGATTTCAATGTAAATATGTTCTCTAATCTGAAGGAAAAAATAACTGAAAAAAACAGTGTTTGTAAATCCTGGAATGTATTTTAGGCTTACCCTAAACCCTAGCTCAAATTTAAGAATAATAAATTCTTAAATCATGGCCCTGTTCCATACTTGCCCTCAGGAAGGAAACAAAAAAGACACAGGTGCTATAGAGCAATGTGCTGAAGACACTAGATGGTGCCAGGCTATCAGGAAACATAGGGCTTGGGGCATAAAGTGCTTGTTTTTAAACAAGAAGCCATCTTAGTTGACATCTAAGTGAGCTATCAACCAAGTCCACAGGAAAGAAGCACACCATCATCAGTCACCTAAGGACTGGAATCTATATAACGGGCTACCTCCTGCCTCAAATGGAAAAAAATCTCGGTTGCATAGAGCTTTCTTAGTACACAACTTCCCCAAGTTAGTCACCTCTGTGGCTTTTCCTGGGAAGGTTTTCTTTGATCGCAGTGAAGTTTTCATAAAACCAATTTTGTTCAAACTTCAGTTTTTGGCTGACCTTAGAGAAAAATCTATGGCTGTGGAATTTTGTTTTCTGCCATGGGAAAAACTCAAGTGTTAAAGTGTTTTCTTCATTTCAAAAAAGGTGAAATGTCGATTGATGACAAATCTTGTGGCTATCCGTCAACTTCCCAAACAGACAAAAATGTCAGCTTGCAGTGCATTTGCATTTTGTTCCACCAGGTCTTACAGATAATCAAGCTTTCTATTTAGAGGTTCTGAAAAGGTTGCAAAAGAGTGCACAACAACAAAAGGCATGATTTGTGGCAGACTGGAGACCAATTTTATCACCATGACAATGCACCTGCTCACACAATCCATAATTCCTCTCTTGCCTTATGCATCACTAACTGTGCAACTTACTTTTGTTTCTGTATGCCAAGGGACATGAAATGAGAGCAATTTAAAGACATAGTCGAGGTGAAGAAAAAAATGAGGAGGGTGCTGCCTGCCATTCAAACAGATGAGCACGAAAAATATTTCCAAGAATAGGTTGTTTTATTAAAAAAAAGTAAAGACATAGCTCTAAAAAACTTCCAAGTGTTTTGGTATCCCCTCACATAATATGAACTCAAAGGAGAGATCAGAATCACAGCCTACAGTGTGAGAATCCAGTGTGCAGAAAACAATGGAAGGCAGAGGGAGATGACAGTTCATTCATGGAACTCCATAGAAAATGAGCCTGCAGAGAACTCCCTCTGTCTAAATTTGAGGGATGCAGGGAAAGCAGTCAATAAACAGAATGTTTGGGAGAGAAGAGTATAGAAGATCAAAATCATATGTCTGATTTAATAATTAAAACATTGTCAGTAGATTCCCCCAATAATGCAGGCTGGATCTGATCTGGTTTCCAAAATTTTCTGTATTTTTGGTGTGTATTGTGTTTGGCTTTTGTTTTTCATGTTAGAATATATCTCAGAGGTGTTATGTAAATGAAATCACCTTCTTGAAGCTGTGCTATATACTTTCCAGTTTTGGGTATAGGTAATCTGGGATTGATGGCCCCATTGGGATGCAAATGGAATAAGGGGTTTAGGGGAGATGAATACAGTGATGTGGGATAAAAGGGAGATGATGCTAAGGAGTCCATGAAGAAAAAGAATGTTTGGAAACTGATTGTAGCAGTGATTCTATCATTCTACTTTATATAATTGAAATATGAAATGATATGATCTATGAATATGTATTAATTCTGAACTAACAATAAAAAAGAAAAAATATATACATATATACACCTAAGAGCACTGTTAGGACTTAAAGGAGGGTTTGATTATAATAATGTACAAGAAGTCTATAGAACTGATGTATTTAAAGTGTTGATGAAAAATATTGAAAGTATAGTGGCCACCGGAGAGCAGTGATGCCCAAAAACAAAAAAAAAAAACAAAAAAAGATAGTATAGTGGACTGTGAAAAGAACAAATAAAAAAAATTTTTAAAGAAAAAAAAGAAAACAAAGAAATGTTTTGGAGGAAACAGAATGCCCCTTAGGAGCAAGGATGGTGAGACATCCCTTGAATATATTTGGACATGTTCCATGGACAAGTCTCTGGAAAAGGATGTTATTCTTGACAAAGTGGAACATCCTCAAAAATGAGGAAGACCCTTAATGAGATGTCCTGAACACTGTAGCTACAAAGGGCTCCAACAGGATGGCAGAGGACTAGGCCATGTTTCCTTGGGTTGTGCATAAAATAGCTATGAACCAGGTCAACTCAATGGCACGTAACAGCAGCAATATGGTGGAAAGGTTGCATCAAAAAGAGATGCAATGCAGAATAAGTGGAGATTTTGGAGCTAAAATGTCAATAATCAATATAAAAGAAATCAATAAAAACCTTACTAGAAGGAGAGATATCCAACTGTATGTTTAAACAGACTGAAGCTAAATCTAAAATTAATTTTCAACTAGAGATTATGAAAGTCAATAAACACAGAAGGGGGAAAAAGAAAGAACTTTAGAAAACCTAGGAGAAATGTGAGCCATCAGTAAATGCACCAGCACTTATGTAAGGAGAGTATTGTGAAAAGGACTGAGGTGAAAAGCAGGAAAAATACTCAATACAAATTGGAGGGAAAATCCCCCAATTTATTGAAAAGTAGGACTCTAAACATCTGATAACTCAGCAAACTCCAAGGAGAATAAAAACTTAGAGATACACAAACAGATGTAGGAATGCAGAAAGCAAAAATTAAAAAACAGCATTAGTAACTTACAAAGGAACCAAACAAAGATCAACAAATATCTCCCTAGCACGAACAGTAGAGACCAAAATGCTATGAAAAAAATAAATTTAAAGTTCACCCAAAAAAAAAAAGCTGTCAGCATGATTCCTATATTCAGAGAGGTCTTCTTTCAAACGGAGAAAAAGCTAAAGACAAAAATTAAACATGAAGATGTCTGTTTATCTTTTTGCTAGAACATTTGCATTATGAGAAGAAAAAAGAATAAAGTACTAAAGGATAGTAGGCTGAATGACAGTGATTCAGGATGATAATTCAAATACATATAATTACACATACACTCCAAAGAGAGCACTGGAAATGGTAATTATATAACTATGAAACAAGATCTACTTCTATTTCCTCCTTTCTTTGCTTAACCAATTTTAAAGTGGCTGTATAAAATAATAGATCTAATGTTGTTTGTACTAAATCATTCATAAGTGTAACATTTATAATATATTTGGCAATAACAGCAAAGCCATTTGGGGTAATAAAATCAATACAGATGGCAAAGTAATATTTACAGTGATGTATTGCTGGGTTTGTACTTTAATGGGTGTGATCTGTATGATATCACAAAACAGTGAAACACCAATAAAGTCATATAAAAGCCTCATCACTCCTATAAAGCTGATTCTCACAAATTAAGGTGCATATGATAAACCCAAGAACAGTCACAAAAGAAAATTTAAAAACACATAGTGAAAATAATTTTAGAAGAAATTCTCAGGATATCTTATAATGTATTTTTTTTCAAAGCAAGACAAAGCAAAATCACAAAATGTGGTAGAATCGCCTCAACCAACTCAAAGTGAGCCTACCTGACAGAGGTCAAACCACCCCTGTGGGTTTCCAAAACTATCGCTAACAGAAGAGAAAGTCTTATATTTCTCCCAAGGAGTGGCTGGTGATTTTGAGCTGCTGGACTTGTTATTACCTGCTCAAAACATAACTCATTATGCTGCCAAAAGGTCACCAAATAAAGACAAACAGAGGAATGGAGATATGAAACACATAAAAACACAACGTAGGGAAACAACGCTTGTCAATCTTGTTTTATAGGAGTTATCACTATGTATGAGGCCATGACATTTGGGATTCCATTGAATAGCATCTTTAGATGTAATAGTGTATCAACTTTGAAAAGCAGGGATGTTGTTCAGCAATGTATTGGAGTGTTCTTGTGCAAGCTTTTGTCCAAAATGGTGCCATAAGCACGAATGAGATTCTGTGTGAGAAGGACAAGACTGCAGTTTCAGCAGGCACCCATTGCTCACCCCACCGCCCCAGCTCCTGCTGCAACACCCACTCCACAGGGAGGACTCGAGGAGGATGCCTGCTACATTCTAGAGAATGGGACATGTCTTCTGGCCAACATGGGGCTGCAGCTGAGTGTCACTCTGCACAAGACTGTTTCTGTTATTAACGTCAGCCCCAATATTACTGCCTTCACTGGCAGCTGCCATCCTCGGACTAGTCTACGTAGGTTGAATAGCAGCAAGATCAACCATCTTGGCTTTGTTTTTGCTGGGAAAAACAAAAACCTAGTCTATGAAGGAAGTGAACGTCAGCCTGAATTTGGGAAACGGCTCTGTTCTCACTTTAAAGCTCAGTCTGAGCTACGGGGATGCCCCTCGGGGAAGTTCTTATCTGTGCATCAGAGAGCAGACTGGTGCAGTGTCAGACGCCGTTCAGATAAATACCTCTGATCTCAGGGTTCAGTCTTTCAACGTGAAGGGAGGAATACTCCACAGCTCAAGACGGCAGAGCAGATGACACTTTCTTTGTGCCCATCGCGGTGGATGCAGCCTTGGCAGGAATACTTGTTCTAGTGTTGCTGGCTTCTTTTATTGGTCTCAAGCGCCATCTCGCTGGATATGAGCAATTTTAAAAACCTGCGATCTGATTGATTATGTGAAAATAGGGACACAGAACAAGGTTTACTTGCCTTTCCGTTTTGAAAGAAATGCTTGATTCCAGGGCTGAACCCTGGGTGGCATAAGCGGTTGAGTGCGGGACGGCACGCGGGCTTGGCGGTTCCAAGGCAGCAGTGGCTCTCAAGAGTAGTGCTGGGTAGCTCCCATGACCACCAGAGGCAGTGATGCCAAAAAAAAAAGAAAAAAAACTTGGTCCTACAAAGCTGATACAGTGACACTTTGCAATCAGTCTCAGCATTTAGCAATAATCCCTTTTAAACACGACTCTCACCCTTTGATCAGCTTCAAGTAACAATTGCTGTGTTTGCTGGTTCCAGAGACCAATTTTGTTTTACTGAAAAAAATTAGTGTATAAAGTCTTAAGCTTTTAACTGGAAATGTTTTGGTCCAATTTTGATCTTAACCTAAGATGCCTTAAACATATTATTAATATGGCCACTATAAGTATAGAGTACATAGTTGTTTCTTTGTGTGTGTGTGAATACATAAAAAAAGAGGTTTATATACAAGAGCAATTGAACATTCAGAAAACATCCCAGCCCAGTCCAGTCCAAGGTCATAAGTCCGATATTAGCCCATATGTCCAATACCTGTCTATAAGTCCTCTTTAGACTCACGAAGCACATGCAATGGCACCAGGACAATCACAGGCCAGTGGGTGCTGAGCCTTGTGCATCCAGTGGTGGTAGAAGCATCTCTGCACCGGCAGGGATCTTCCCGTGGCTCCTCCAGTTTCCAGGGCTCAGGGTCTATTAGCATGCTGCCAGGTGTCTTGTCAGCTGCAACGTCTCCCAGGGAGTGAGCCGGGAGATCATGTCTCCTGCCTCCAAAAAGGAATTGCCGCCAGATTTCCCAGAATTCTCAGAGAAGGCCATGGCCACGCAGAGGGCTCATTGGCTATCTCCAGATTGACAGACTAGACTCCACCCCTACACTCTTTCTTTTTCCTTATTTTATTGGGGGTTCTTACAGCTCTTATGACATTAAATACATCATTTGTATCAAGCATATTTGTGCACATATTGCCATATTAATTTCCAAATATTTTCCATTTGAGCCCTTGGTATAAGCTCCTCCTCCTCCTCCCCGCCCCCCTTTTAATGAATCATTTTACTGGGGGCTCATACAACTCCCATCACAATCCATACATACATCAATTGTATGCAGGCCACATTCACACACTTATTGCCATCATCACTCTCAAAACATCCTCCCTCCACTTAGGCCGCCCAGTATCAGCTCCCTATATTTTCCTTCCTTCCCCCTCTTCCCCCATAAACCCTTAGTAATTTACAAATTGTTATTATTTTTTCATACTGTACACTGTCAAATGTGTCCCTTCACTCACTTCCCTGTTGTCCGTGCTCCAGAGAGGAGACTACATGTAGATCCCCTGAAATTGGTTCCCCCTTTCTATTCCACCATCCCTCCACTCTCCTGGTATCACCACTCCTACTATTAGTCCTGAGGGATCATCTGTCCTTACCTCTACACTCTTAATCCTCATACTAACACCAGATTAGGTGACTGCCACAAAGACCAAGTTAGGGAGGGCCAGGAAGGAGGAGGAATGGGAACCGGAAATAACGGAAGGAGGGGTAAATGATGGTCCCTTGAGGGCATGGCAGTCAAGGATCTGAAAATAGTTCAAGGTCTGTTCATTGACTCCAGGAGTGTCCCCTGGTTGAGTCAGATGGGGTGCCACACCCAGACCCCAAAGTATATCCTTGGTAATCCATCGGGAACTCCATGCTCTATTTCACACCCTTCATGTTTTCCATGGTGTGGATGTAGCTGTTTCTTAATGGAATGAATAAATATTATTTTCCTGTGAGAAAAAATAAAAGCAAAAAGTATATGACACACCTAACTGCAACTATGCAAAAAAGAGAACATTAAATGTTAGTTGGATGAAGAGAACATTAAATGTTAGTTGGATGAAACAACTCAAACAATGGCCAATGTAATAATATAAATAGATTGAAAATCAAAAGATTGAAAAAAGACATAACATTAAAAGCAATCACAAGAAGCTGGAGATTGATACTGTTAGTAGACTAAATAAACACTTGCAGAAATAATGTTGCTACATAAAAAAGGACATATGATATTAACATAAGTGTTAATTTAACAGAAAGTCTTAATAATTAAAGAGATACATATATCTAATACTTATGAACAAACTACTTGACATAAAAGTTGAAAGAAATATTAAGGTTAGGGTTAAATAAAAAAAATAAATAATAAAAAAGTTGAAAGAAAGGAAGGTAAAAGTAGACAACTCAACCAGGATAGCTGAATATTAAAAAAAAAAATTCGATTTCAGTAATGAATGGATCTAAGCAGGAAACTAAACAGGAAATATAGGAGCTTCATAACATAGCACTGTAATCCAATTGGACTTAACTGGTCTGTATAGACTACCTCACGGTCCACATCAACGGAAATTTAACCAAATACAAATTCTTATAAAGCACATGTAAAACTTTCTCTGGGACAGAACTTATGCAAGCCAGAAAATAAATCTCAATGAATTTAAAATGAAATCATTAAAACAGTATTTTTATCACAATAGAAAGTACTTGAAAATAATGTAGTTGCTGTTGGGTGAGATCTCGCCAGTTCTGACCACAGGTACACTAGAACAGACACTCATGAGTCGTGCATAAGCCTTCCAGTTTTTCCCAAGCTCGAGCCCATTGTTGCGGCCGACTGTGTCAATCAATCAATCTCCATGCAGGGTTCTCTTGTTCATGTCCTCTCTGCTTTGCCAGCCTTCACCAGGGAGCCGTAGCTTCTCACAACATGTCCAAAGTAGGTAAAACACTCTGGCTATAGTTCATTCCAGAAAGATTTGTTTGTCCTTTTGAAAGTCCATGCCATTTTCAATGCGCTTCATCAGCTCCACAATTCAAACACATCAATTCTTCAGTCTTCATTATTCTAGGCCCACCTTTCTCATACATATGGGGCAATTGAAAATACCATGGCTTGATTCGGGCACCTTTCAATACTGGTAAAAATTCTTGGGCAGCAGAGCTACCCAAATATGAAGTGTCTTTTGATTTCTTGACAGATGCTTCCATGAGCACTGATTGTGGATCCAAAGAAGATAAATCTTTGGCAATTTCAATCATCTCTCCATTTATCATGATGTTTCATGAGGATTTGGTCATCTTTACATTGAGTTTTAAACCATATTAAAGCTTCTAGTCCTTGAGGCAGAGAACGAGCTAAGGTAGCCACACACTGGTCCAATCATCAAACAGCGAGAGACAGAAAGGTGAAACTTGCTGAGCCATTAATCTCTTTGCCCTTCAATTAAGCTGCAGCCTTATTAACTCCACAAGTGTGTACTGTCCAGATTGACACAATAATTCTATAATAGTATGAAATACTTTTTGTTTTGCATTATATATGTAGACAATGAAAACAAAAAGACAAAACCTTAGTGTTACATAAGCATTAAAGAAAATCTTGGATTTTCTGATGAGATTTCCAAGGAGTTAACAAATAAATACCAAATACATTTGGTATTTCTGTTTTTAGGTAAACTTCAAGTGCATGATGATTACAGTTCTGAGAATTTGGTAAACCTTTCATATAATCACAAATAAACTGTGTAAGCAGTATATGATACTCCTGAAAGTCTTTGAAAGTCTTAATATTATATTAGTGTTGAGTACATTCATTATATAAAGGATGCTTTATTAGCAGAAGGCTATATAAATAATCATTGTTGGTCAAAAATTAGTGAAAATAGTCACTTGGAAAATAGTCAAGTTTGGAAGCTTCCCATCTGCTATGTGTCATATTAACACAAAACATGTCATGTAAATTGACAACCCCTTATATAAAGGTTGCAGGGAGGAGATGAGTCAGTCAGGGTACAGTGTAGCAACAATGAAATATGCAGCCCTTTTCTAGTTCTTAAAGGCTTCCTCGCACCCAATATAATGACCCAATTCTACCTTACAAATTCAGCTAGACCAGAGGATATACATTCATAACAGATATGAACTGGAAACATGGGGAATCCAGGACCAGCGGGATACTGGGAGTGTGGATGAAAGGTGGAGTAGAAGGGTGCAAACCTATTACAAGGATCTACTTATAACCTCCTCCCTGGAGTATGGACAACAGGGAAGTGAGTGAATGGAGACATCAGACAGAGCACAATATGACAAAATAGTAGTAATTTATAAATTATCAAGGGTTCCTGAGGGAAGAGAGAGTGGGGAAGGAGGGGAAACATGAGGAGCTGATACCAAGGTCTCAAATAGAAAGCAAATGTTTTGAAAATGATGACAGCAGAAAGTGTACAAATGTGCTTTGCATACAATGGATGTATTATGGATTGTGATAAGTGTTGTATGAGTCCCCAATAAAATGATTAAAAAAAACAACAATTCAAACAAAAAAAGTGCAATGTATTTCAGTTCCTTTTCTTTGACTATAGAATATACTTGTTTGGTTAAACATATGGACTTTGGAGTAAAATAAATGAAGATTCCAGTTCTATTTCCTTAAACTTAATGAGGTGCAAAGTCTTTCTGAATTACTGTTTCATCAGCTATAGGATAAATATATATGCTATCATCTATAAATGAGGAGTGAATGTCAGACATGATTTCTTAGAAAAGGTATACATCGATCTTTAAGAATTAGTAGAAGATATGCAAGTATAATTGAAAGTATTTTTGGGGCAGAACAGACAGCTTTAAAAAAGTCAACAAGTGCCTGGTAGAAGACCTGATGGCAGAACTATTTTTAACTTCCTCATTTACCACTGAGCCAGAGTCTGATTTGTCATCACAAATCCACCTTTCATAACAGCGGAAAGGAAAACAGAAAGTCAACGAAAAAACAAATGTTAGGGAAAGGCAACAGGATCTGTGACTTTTTCATTGCTGCTTTCAGCTCATGGTCTGTCATTCAATTAAGAAACAACTGCACCAGACACTTGGAAATCATTCCAGTAGTTGTACTCTTACCTACCATGGGACCAACATACATGAAAAACAGGGACTAGAAGTGAGCTCCTGCAGGGAGAATGTCTCAGAGGGAGTGAAGTGCAGAGTGTGCCATCACACCACAGGACAAAATGAAGGAGAGCATCTAAAGACTTGGCGGAGAAGAGACTGCAAAATACTCATGCTATCAAGATATTTTAGGTGGATAAGAGTATGTATTGATCACTCCATAAGGCAGAGGGAAAAGAATCCTAGTCTCACATTGTTAGGCTTAAACCTGGCCTCACTATTTATAGGACCTGTGATTCTGGGGAAGGAGCCTAATTGCTATTCGCTTCATGTTACTTCTTTCTAAAATGCAATTAAAACATCTGTAAGAGTTTTAATGAGAATAGGTTAACAGCATATAAAAGAAATATATATGTGGTGAAACAAGTTGCTTTCTGATAAGCAAGTTGCTCTTGGAGACTGCATGTATACAAAATAGAAGTGCTCATCGGGTTTTCATGGATCTGATCTCTCAGAAGCAGATAGCCAGGCCTTTCTTCTGAGAGGCCTCACTGTAGGTTTGAACAATGACTTTGCAGTGAATTTATCTAGTTCTGAATCATTGTGCAACTTAGGGACCTCATCTACATTGGTAGTTGTTCCCAATGACAATATCCTTCTACTTTTTTAAGTCTACACAAAGACACATACATGGAGAAGCCCACTGTAGGACAGGAAAGAACAACCGGTACACTCTCTTCTAGAACAAGTTTGCTATTTAGAGTTGTCTAGGTCACAAACCATTGATCTGAATGTTTCATTTTTCTGAAGCCAACTTCTCACTGCACATTTCTATTTTTAGTTTCTCATGACAACTGAAAACTTGTTTCAGGTGATACACTATAAAATCATTACTTGTTGAAACTAAATTTGGGCACAACGAGTGACTGGATGCCAGGCATGGGGAGGCTTGTTCACTGGAGCCAGAAAATCATTCCTTCAATGCATCACCCTGGGGCGCTCTGGCTACATATCTGATTCCATGTGAATGCTCCTGAAAGTAAAACATCAGAAAAATATAAATGTATTGACTTGTCTGCAGAAAGCTTTGTAGGCTGTTTTCTTCCTTGGGAAGTAAAAGTAACAAGACTGGTTAAGAAAGGCATAAAGTATCTAAAAACCTGTCAATAAAAGGGCAAAGCTTTATCTTGAAGGAATTCATTCAATTCAGGTGATCTCTTTAAAAAGAACTTTTGTTTTAAGTTGTATAAAAGATGTGCTTTTCAAATGATTCATAAATAAGTTTCTCATAGATAAGTTTATGAACATTCTTCTGTGATTGTTTTGGATATACAAATAACATGAAACATTTTTCGTAATTTTTTATCTTACAAACTAAAGTATCTAAAATTAGGGCACTATTAATATATTATAAGAGAAATAGTGTACATTAGATATGTTGTTATTAGTGGCTATCAAATTAGTCATGACTCATGGTGACCCCCCCATATAATGAAATTAAAAGCTGTCCAGTCCTACTCCAGAAATAGAACACCAGTCTTTCTTCCCAGAAAGTTCATCTGAAACTCCACTATTACCACACAGGTATTATACGCATAACCCCCAGACTCATGGTAGCTGGATATGCATTGCATTGACCAGAATTCTAACCAGGTCTTTGTTTGACATATAAGAATTCTACTTCCACTGCCTAACAGAATCTTCTCTACAAGGGCTGTCCCATAAAGCACAAACACGTATTGCTGAATTCACTATCTCAGTGCAAAACATTGCTAGGGATGTTAATGAATGCAAAAGTTACCTAAGCTTGAAACTACAACATGATATCTGCTAAATCAGTAAAATTATACTCTATTAATATAATCGACTATTCTCATTTGTACAATATAAACTACTTTATCATAATTTATATAGCAAACATTTTCTCCCTTTCCATTTTTAGCAAAAGAAATATCTATTTTTAAGTAAAACCAAGAATCTGCTTTACTTGGATTTAACAACGTATTTGAAGTGTGATTTACTTCTGTATCTCCACCGTCAACTATATCATCATTGTAACATAAATTTTCAGAAGATTTTAAAAAACTGAATTTTACTGACGTCAAGAAAATTGTGAATTATATTACTGTCTCAATCCCTTTTTTATGAGTTTCCCTTTATCTTTAAATTGGATCACTGGAAGTATCCTGGATTCTTAATAACTTTTGCTTCCTTCTAAATGTGGCAATAAGCCACAAGGTACTTATTGAGTGACCCCATTAATGCTTCAATTTATTGAATGGAGGTTTCATTGACTCAATTAATATTAATATGATAAGAATCTTGATGTGTATCATGATAAACGGAAAGTAAAATGACCATTAATTCAATATCTATTAATATACCAACTGACCAATACAGGGAGGAGCCTAACTAAGGAAGTAAGACAAACTCTAGGGTAGAAACGCATGCAGGCCTAGTCAGATCTCCTCTGGATACACAAAGGAAAATGGCAGTTCACTTCCACGTCAGAAGACTGATTGTCACAAGGTAGAGTTCAAACATGCTTCTGCCTTTGATCTTGACATCAACCGTTCTACTCTGTTGTGTATGTTAATTTGTTGCAATGACTACACAACTGTGGGATGAAGACAGAACTTTTCTACAATTATTATACTCTAAAATATTAAGCAAGCAACTTACCAACACTTAGTGTGCTAGCCATTCTCACTGAAATTCCCAATTTTATGAGGGCTTTGCATGACTCAAGTTAGGATAGTGATCTGCTTCCCTCGAGGCCTATGGGTGGGATTCAAGAGTCATTGTCAATGACCCCTAACAAGACAGACCTGTTCACCTACCCCCGGGAGTCTGGAGTCTTTCCTCATCACATTCCTCTCCTCTTAGTCATGAGTCATCCCTAAGCTATTATCATCTTATAGCCCTAAGACAGCCCCCGCTCCGGTGACTAGAGAAATTATGTGTCCCCTGTTAGGCTACTTAAATGGGGAAAATTAATGTTCATTCTCCCTCTCCCTCTCCCTCTCCATCTCCACGCTGACCACCATACCGGGAGGAGGTGAGCATGTTACCCTGATGTGATGTATGTCTGACTCTTATTGTTACTTTCTTTCTCTCTGTGTCATGATCTCTATATTGCTATTATAATAAATAATAATTATCGTTGCACAGGTGCCTGTTGAAACCTTGCTGTAAGTGTATCAGAGACCGGCCACCCCTGATACACAACTCACAGACAGTGCTCATTATGAAGTTTGTTAGATAAGGTAAGAGGGTGCCAGTCATTTGGTACAGGCCCTGGCCTTTTCAGTTTGATCTCTGTTTTGTTTTGTGACTGGAAAACTGGGGCAGTCACCTAATCTGGTGCCAATTTGAGTATTAAAGGTGTAGGGTGGAGTCTAGCAAGTCAACCTGAAGATAGCCTCTGTGTGGGCATGGATTTCACCTCTGAGAATTTTGGGAAATTTGGTACTTTGTTCTTGGACGGAGACAGTCTCATACACTTAGAGACTCTCTACTGACAAGGCTTACTTCCTACAAGACATCACTGAGTAGAATTCACATGGAGCTGCTCTAGTGCCCTGAGCCAACAAGCCACATGGATGCAAACAGACCTCTGAAGACAGAGAAGACACAGAGATAACCCTGCCAGGGCCGAGATGCTTACAGGGTCACTGGATCCAAAGACTTTCTACCCATTGGCTTGTGATTGGCCTGCATTTGGCTTCATTGCACATGTTTTGTGAGTCTGAAGAGGACTTAATAGATTGGTGTCAGACTTATGGCCTTGTACTGGACTGGGTTGGGGAGTTTTCTTAATGTATAATTACCCTTTATATAAAACTCTCTCTTGAGAGTATTTCTCTAAGATTTGTTTCTCTAAGTCTGCCTCAAAGTCTTGGTGTTGCTCCTCTCATCTGTCATGCATAAACTCTGGGGGACCTGTTATTTCTGCTGCCTCCTCCATTTAGGTAGGGATCTCACAAGTGCTTTGTAGGATGCTTTTCTTTTTTGATGGTTATGAAAGATTATCTCATTTCTTATGTACCCAGTAGATGGCAAACCTGACCCAGGCCCTTGATTAGTGTTTTACACATTCTATTTGCACAGCCCCACCCAATCATTTTGATGGGAAGATTCAATCCAAGAAATTCACCTAAAAAAAAAAGAATTTCACTTAATCATACTTGTTCTGAATAATTGTGAGATGACGTCAAAATCTTTTGGTGAGAGTGACATCTTTTTCTTGATTATGGCTTAACTTGGAATTAGGCAAGGCAAAACCTGTAAACCGAAATTTAACATATGTAATATATAAGGCCAGATAAAGATCAGGTCAGATAATTATTTTAGAGTAAACCTTGATGAAATACTGAAATATATTGTATGACTGTTTTAAGTGCATTAGAAAGTCATGCAAAGGACAGGTTAGAGTGCCAAGTATAGGTCTCTCTAGAGGCTGTTATATTTATTTGCACGGAGAGTAGGCTGATGTGAATGTGTTTTATTATTATTTAAAATAGGCCTTAATTCTATATGAGTGTTTGATGATTACAAACATATGCTGAATCAGGAGAGGGACATAAAGTTAAACTCTTTCTCTCTGTATTCTACTGAGAAGCAGGAGATGGCAAGGAAGTAAAAAAAATTAAGTCGTTAAGCAAAATGAGGTTAATTGATCCAGTTCAGATATCACCTCAATTACGATTATTAAATGACGATGTGTGTATCTTTTTTAATGAACTTTTACAATATCTTTCCAAGTGGATTTTTCTGTGACCACATAGTCTTCCTGCTAAGTCATTCCTAGCATGATTCTTTGATTAAAAATGGCCAATATCGGGCTGAGCCCCGGCGGCGTAGTGGTTGTGCGCAGGACTGTGGCCCACTGAGATGGAGGTTCAATTCCAGCTCACAGGAGCAAAGGCTGAGCCTCCTACTCCCACCACCAGAGGGCAGTGATGCCTAAAAAACTGAAAAAAAATATCCAGCAGCCTCTCTGAGGCAGAAAGATGAGGTGTGTACTTTAAAAAAAAATGACCAATACCAGTCCAATTTACTCATTAACACCTAGAAAATCAATACTATGTGTTCTATTTAATTTTTAAGATTTTTAATTGCCTGTAGTCACACTTTGTATATACTGTGCTCCAATGATTAGTAATCATTTACTGTTGATTCTCATTTTGCCTCTTGCTTTATCAGCAAATGACTTTACTCCCAAAGACTTTACTTCATCCACCTCTTTATGGTCAGCTCTCCTTTGTGAAGACAGTTCTTCCTCACTCACAGCTTGTGTGTTTCCTGTCTTATGAGGGATCATCTTTTGGCATAATATCTGACAATATTCTGTGGCTACTTTTTACATTTTCAGTATCTGAAATTGTTCACTGTTATTCACATGATTATATGTGGCTAATTAAAAATGGGCAGTGGCTGCCTTCTCTGTAGTCTATTTTTGTTTGGAAACACTGCTGGCAACTTTTCACTTTGTGGCATCCTCCTAGTATCTGAAACACTAGCGACATTATTTATAACAACACAGCAGTGCACAAGTCAGCACACTGCAACAAGATGACAGACATATGGTGGTCAAAGTAGTACCTTAAATTGTAACATAATAAGTTTTACCAGAATTAGTCTGTAACTCATAGTAGGTAATTTGGACTCTGCAATCCATAGAACATCCTGTAATTAATGTACTGACTTATTAAAAGGTCAAACATTGAAAATGGGATAACAAAGGATATTTTAGAATATATTGAATTATTTTAATTGAGGATACATCATTTACAATGAGAAATTGCAAAATTATAACTGACATACTTCTTTTTGTCTCTTCCTCTAACTTGACATACTTTTAAAATGTATATTTATTCATAACTTGTAGAGGACAAGGTAATCACTTTTTTCCCAAAGCAAATTTGATTAATCATATAAACCAAGAAAACTTATATGAAATAAATATAAAACAGAAGAGTTTATCTTTTGCTACTTTTGTTCTAGGTAACAAGTCTAACAAGTTTTGATGCTCTATATCCATCAGTTTTAACATTTTCTACTCCTCTTAGAATTGTCACCAGGTATTTCTTGGGAATCCCTAGTTATTTCAAACATTCAACTACATTTGGTTGGGATAACTGCATGCTAGCTGTAGGAATGAATGTATGAGTCAGGTCAGGTGAATGAGAGAAACTCCTTTCTTTGTCCTCAGGGGGTTATGCATGCAATTGTTGGTAGGTGAATAGACTCCAACTGATAGAATCTCTATGTACAAGAGTAAGCATTACACTGATCAATCATACACTATTTTTGCAATCGTTGGTATGTTTGAGGCCTTTATTGCAGCCATTGGATCAATTCATTTTGCTGAGAGTCTTTTTCTTAAGAGACCACACAAAGCAAAACAAGAAAATGACAGCTGTGGCCATGGAGACAAATCCAATTCAAATCAACCACATGTGTTTCAAAATCATACTATGGTTAGGATTTTAAATGAGAGTGAATCTCTGAAAGTCATTTGCAAGGTTTTCTTCTAAGATATCACTGGACAGATTCAAACTGTCCAACTTTTTAGTTAGATGACACCTTAACTATTAGTGACACCTAGGTACTCCATGCATATAATACAGTCCCATTAAAGAAGACAGCAGTCAAAGATATTATTGATTGGTGAATGAGAATTGGCTGCTTTAATTTCCTCTGGACTTTAATTTGAACACATGATACTCTCACAATTCGGATAGAACACTTACTATACACATCCCAAGAATAAAGTAACAGGGGCAACAGATGAGCAAAGCAGCTCAAGGCATGTCTTCACGCCGTGGTTTGGACCCTGCATGCTAGTAAACCTGAATACCAACGTTATTCTAGCCCATAACTTGTCTTGTTTCTCATCCTGGATAAATGCAGTCTTTTCACTGGATAGCGATAAAATATGGTAACCAATATAACATAAAATGCAGATATTTCTACTCTTGCTATTTTCCAAATTATTGGTGCTCTTTCTATAGTGAGGAGAGGGAGGTAGCAATGAGGCAGAAATCAATACCTAACAACAATTCCAAATGATCAGAGTTTAGATGACAAGACTTTCTAATCTGCAATCTGGCAAATTTAATGAGCTATTAAAAATCCTTGACATTTCCAGCAGCTTTAACCTGTTTGGAAAACTTTCACATATCAAAATATGGTTTAATTTCACAGCATTTTCTCACCCCCAAACTCCCTATCATTTAGTGTTAGACTATGAGAATTCATTTCTTGTTTTGTTTTTTTCTGTTTGCCCATGACCTTTCACATTGGTGTAATCTGCTCTTGATTTATTGCAAGTTTTTGACATGCTTTTAAGATGGAATGTTGCTTTAAAAAGAAGGGTGAAGAGTTTCAGGTGAGGGTCAAGTGCACTGTCCTAAAATATTTTGTTTTAGTTTTTAATATGCATCTTAGATTATGTAAGCTTTAAAAATAAACAGACGTGTCTTTTATATCTAGAAATTATGGCAAGCCCTCTGCAGGTTGAAAGAATGTGGTAGAAGTTGAAACTTTTTCTATTCTCCTATTCTCATCAAAGAAGGAGGACTTGTTGACAAGGGAGAGAACAAGTAGTGAAAACAACCAGATGAGCTTTTAATGATATTATTTAAATACCATGGGTCGGAATGACCCATAGATGGCATTTTATCTCTAAGTTATGTGTACTCAATTTAATTCTCTAAAAAGGAGAGACTGTGTCATTTGCTTATATAATCATTTGCCTTACACAACAACACACCGCTGATAAACACAAGTACTGTAGCAGAGCAATATCAGATTGTCTAATAAATGTTTGCTGACCTTAATTAAACAAGAATGTTGATTTCAGTTTTGTAAGTGTTTATATAAATATTTCCTATTGTAATATTTATTTATCTGTAGTACTTTCCTTGTCCATATTTCTTCTTGTACGCAAAATATTCCTATCCATAAGGCAAAACTGTTCTCTCTAGTGGACTGATCCTTAAAAATGACATGAAAAAGAAAACTGTGCAAACACCCCTCTTGCTTACTGGTCAGAGTTATTCAAAATCCTGGCAAATTAGCAGGCAATGCTTGCTCAAATAATTGAGTATAGACTAAAGCTTTGGAACTCAAAGGGTATGGCAGCCAAATTAAATATCTTTGTGAAAGCATTCTCCTTGGCAAGATAAAATTCCCAGTTAGCCTCTTCTGAGCAACTAAGACAAAAGAGTTGGTCAGTCTTTTCTCCATGTAACTTCATAATAATGGACTTCAATTTAAAGTAAATCATATTTTCTTGGCTAAATTCCCAATTCAAAGAATTCAAGGTTTTCATAGTTAGTTATAAATGTGAAAGTATTAAATCCAAAGTAAGGGAAATGAACAAAATGTATAATTTGTCTTCAGAAAAATAAAGCTGTTCTATAGAGATTTATCTAGTCTGTCATCTGTCTGAGAAGTCACATAATTTTGTTGTGTACTAGATTCTCATTCTTTAGACTTTCATATGTGTGATGGATGAATTATTTTCCTTAGCTTGGGTCATTTCTTATTTCCATGTTTTATTATATACTAATAGTAATTACTTCACTTCTTTGGCAAGTATTTTTGAGACCCTATTAAGTAGAGGCAGTGCTCTAAGAGTACAAATATAACATATTTTCCTGCATTTAAGAAGGATAAAGTAATGTAAGCAAGTGTTCTCAGTCCAAAATAACCCATATTCAAAAAGGTAATACTGTAACTCATATTAGCAAAAGACTTATCTTTTTGTGAACATGAAGATCCAGTATTTTAGCAAGAATTTTATGAATAAGGATTCTGGAGATATTGGAAATGGGAACACTGGTTCCAGGTACAAGGAACATGACCTAGCAGTGAGACTAAATAGAGAAAAAGATGGAGCTGGTGGGTATGGAAACAAAAACCAATACTTTTAAAACAATATTCAACTAAAATATAAGATGAATTAATATGTAATGTATTATATTTATTTTACCCCAAACAAGAAAATTCTGTCTAAATAAATTCTTGTGAAAAGAAAATATTAAAACATATCAGAAAAAATCATGAGTGCATCTAGACTCACATTTGATTCTGCATAGTGGAGTGGACATTGTGTCCAAGCTATTGTCAATCAACATAAGAATTTGCTTCATCACATCAGCTTTTGTGATCATGTTTCAACTGGATCAGGTATCTTTTATCAAAATATCAAAAACAAAACTACTATATTGATTTAAAGGGGGGGGGAGAGTTGGCATGAAGATCCAAAGCCAATCTGTTGATAACTGGATATCCACCAACAGAAGGCTTATAAGAAAGGGATGATTCAACCAAGGTGCAATATAGCATCTACAAATCCCACATTATTCCTCTAGCTCCTGAATGGTTCCTGGCTCCCACTACCACGATCTGGTTCTGCCCTACAAATCTGGATAGATCAGAGAGCACATATTGGCATAGATAAGAGCTCTGGGCACATGGAGTTAAGGACAGAAAGCCCCACAGGAACAGCAGTGGGAGTAGCGATATCATGAGGGTAGTGGCATAGTCAGGGAGGGGGCGGGGGGTGTAAAGGGGAGCTTATCACAGGGTTGGATGTATAGTTTAAGATACAAAATAATAATAAATAATATAATTGATTAAGGATTCACGAGGATCAGAAAGTGGTGGAGGGAGGGGAAAAAAGAGGGCTCAAATAGAAAATGTTTGGGACATGATGATTACAACAAATGTACAAATATGCTTGATACAATTGATGTATGGGATGTTAGAAGAACCCCCAATAAAATTGTTTTTGTATAAAAGAAAAAAAGAATTAGCTTCATAGAGGATCAAAATCAGAACTTTATAGGCTTTAGCATTGTGTTTTTATAATCAGTTTTAATGTAAAGAAATATGTTTCTATATTTTTAAATATGGGAAAAGGTACAACCCAAAGTTGTAGCATTGTCATTTGGTTTAATTATAGTTGCTATTATGAGATAGAAGATGATGTCAGTGATGGCAGAAGATTATCCCAGTGAGTTTCTGAGATTGTAACTCTTTACAGAATTCGAATTCCTCTGCTCCCTCCCTTGGAGTGAATGGTGATGCTGAACTGCTGTCTTTTCAGATAACTGCCCAGTGTGTAGCTGTACCAGCAGGACTCCAATGGAATAAGTTATAGCTTTTTTCCAATAGTCTGTTCTGATTCCTTCCTTCCTACTCTTCCACTTTAGTTTGGCTATCCATCCATCTTAACATAAAATAAAATATAAATAAACTCTTAAATAAAAGTAATTCCATTTCTCTCCCCATAGAAATAAACCAATATAAAATATCTTTTCCCTTTAAAGCAAAATTATTACCCCAAGGAACAATATTCTTTTCCTTTAAAGTTTTAATAAGAAGTAGGATAAATAATATAGAAATCAAACTATGATCTATAATCATGATATTTTAACAGGGAGAGCTAGCATACATATTACTGTGCAAACGGCTTCTAAAGACTTCATGGCAGCAGTAAGCTTAACCTGAATCCTTAGTCTACCTCCCTCCTCACTGTAGGATTTGTTCCACTAATAAGCATCACAGCTAGATACCATGCCAGAGTGCACACATTCCCTGAATGATACACAGAAGAAAGCATGCCATTTTCTTCTCCCAAATGTTGCACAAACCAATCATAGAAGAGGGTTTGTGTGGATAAAAAGGAATGATGCCATGTGACTCAGCCCACTTGGTGCGCTTTTACCTAAAAACAAGGCAGCTCTTAACGTGATACATAGGTAGCCAACGAGAATAAGTGATATCTTCTCAAAGAAATGCTCATTCCTTCTTTTTTCTTTAGAACTGTTTTGTTTTGTCTGAATGCTCTCTAAATATGGATATGCTATGTTCATATATCTAATAGACTGAGATTATGAAGACAACACTAACAGTAGCAATGCACAGAGGTGGGACATCAGTAAACGATCAACTATAGCACTCTTCCTTTTTCTTATGTAAGATAAATACCTTCCTTTATATTTCCTGTAAATTTAAAATAAGTCTTTAGTTCCTAAAAGGAAGTACACATACACATACACACACACACACACACACCACCACCACCACCACCACCACCACCACACCACCACCACCACCACCAACACCACCACCAATAAGAATAGCCATTGGCTTGTATCAATTCTGTAACCCTGTACAGGGCTCCAAAATTGTCACTATCTGGGGAACCTGGAGATCTCATCTTTCTTCCTCAGAGTGTCTGGTGGACTTGAACGGCACATTGCAGGTAGCCTTCAAATACTTATCTGGCAGCATCTTTAGGGCTAGTTCCAAATTGTTGAACACTAAAAATAAATGCATTATAACAGGATCTGTTAAGTGTAGCATACAAGAGTGATCTGGATAGTAGAGGATTGGGTTTACTTGCACTGCTTAGGAAAGCAAGTCCTGGACAACAGACTATGTACTAATTCTCCTCACCCCACCCATTCACTATCATTCTATACAAAAGAATAAGGGTGAATAAAGTCTTACTAATATAGTGTGAAAGTATCTTTTAATTGAAAAACTAGTAGCAATGCCCTCTCTTAAATCATTTAAAAATTTTGAAAAAATCATTAATCTGTTATATGTTCTTCTATCTTTGGCACAGGCTTCTTATTCTCCCATTAAAGTTTGCTAGCTCATGGACCAAAGAGCACACCAATCCTCTTAATCACACCTGCATTTTCTCCAACATCAAGGTGCAGTAATTTTTAGCAAGAAAGTGCTTCATCTAAAATAAAATGTTCCAAGCAATGGTCTTATCAGCAATCACATGAAAGTAATTTATTTTAAGGCCATGAAGAATAATTTCAAGGAGCAATGAGACATTCATTTTAAAATATATAGCTATAAAACATTGTTACTTACTCTAGCATAAACACAGAGCAGCTACTGAAGTGGATACCCTTTCGATGTATGAAAATAGCTCATTTTAGCTGAATCAAATTTTTGTTAAGATATCAATTTTTCAGCTTGCATTTGAGTTGTACTTCTCCTGTACCTAGTTGAAACATTTTTCTTCAAGTAATAAGTTATCAAATAATTGTACATTACTGATTAAATAAATGAAGCTTATCTTGTTTGATGGACTCTAAAGGAGCTTAAACAATGCTATTCTATTGCAGATATAATATATCTATTTACCTCAAATGACAAAAATTTTGGTTAAAGATATATTTTCAAAGTAGTGAAAATGAGGAAATCACCAAGTTGTGTGAAGAATGCAAAGACCTGCCTTTCCTGGAGCAAGTATCAAGTAATTTTCTGTTCAATTTTCTTCAAGGAAATATTGATTATTTTCATTTCTGGGTGTAATTTTGTCAATATCTTCCTGTTTCAGTGGACCTTACTGAAATTGAGTAGCTGGGTATTTGAGTTGGTGTCATTAGTGTAATTCAACTTGGTTTTAAAGAACAAACCAAAAATCCAAGGACACACATTACAAAATAGGTGATGGAAATAAGATAATTTTGTTTGTTAAGACATACAGCATATCATAATGCTTTGTGAGTGAAAACTAGTATATAAATATGAGACATTATTATAGTACAATAGACAGGACAATAATATAAAAGCAAAACAACATTTGTCATTTAAGGAGAGTGATTTGTTCCCATTATCTTGGTACTCACAACTCAAAAAATCCTGTCTAAGTTGCCTAGGTAATGTAGTCTAGAAATACATGAGAATTAATATTCGTACAGACATGAGAGACAGTGACCAAAGAAGTCAGAAGGAAAATCTGCAGCTCCCTTGCCCTTTGGAGGGGAGCACGCTAGGACATACGCTGTATAGTTCTGCAAAGTTCAAAGTAGAGGTATGCCCCAAGTGCTCTCACTGAAAAGCTTCGTTCATTCTCCTCTTTCGCCTCGCTACTCTCCAACCTCAGCAAGGTTGGCTGTCACGGTGCTTGCAACACTGCATGCCGGCAGTGTTTCCTTCTGCTCTCCCCAGAATCGCTCTGAGTTAGAAGAGACTCAGTAGCAATGAACAGCGAATCTCTCTAATCATTGCCTCTTAGGATGGCCTTCCCAAGAAATTTGTAATTGCATTCAAATCTGTGTGTCACAGTCAACCTCTGGAGGAAAGCAAACTTAGAAAAAATATTGACTGTTATATTAGGCTTTTGCATAAATACCAAATGGAAATCTAGCTCTGCTAGTGGATAACAACAGGTTTGTATTGCACAACTTGAAGGGAATAAAGGTTTTTAAAAATAGTTTGATAGCATATAGCTCACATATTATACAATTGAATTTTCAGTCATATTCAGAAGGGGTTGTGTAATCCCACCACAATCAATGACATACCGTGTTTGATCCTCTCCTCGTTGTTGCTAGCCCCACAATGCCCTCATGAGAAGTTCCACCTTTTCCTATGAAGGGTCATGAAGAGTCAGAATGGATGCAGTAGCCCTGAGTTTTAGGTATCTCGTGCTACTATAATGGAAGCATGACAAATGGGTAGTTTTAACAATTTAAGTAAAAAACGAATAACAAAATATGCCTTCAGAGTGTAGGAGGCTCATGTGGATTCAGAGTGCTGGCTGACCAAGGGAATTCTCTGAATTTCGCAGCTGTAATAGGCAGGATTAAATAAGGCTTAAGGTGTCAAGAATGTCTCCGGCTTGGGTTTACAATCTATGCTCATGGAAGCACAATCAAGAGATTAAATTAGGACCACATGTGGCAATATATGTCGGGTGCAATGTAGCACTGTGGAAATATATAACTCTCCTCCAGTTCTTTAATATTTCCTCCCACTATTAGTATGGTATTAGTTTTACCATATCAATCCTATGAGACCTGCATATATTCATGTGTATAATTAAGATTGTTTGTAAAATCCAAGATAGATAAAACCTACCGAAATTGTAAAAGAAGTATTCATTCTTTGAGGAAACAGAAGGAGAGTGGAGGAGGGTGGGGAGGGGAAACTGATTGAAATGATGACCATAAAACCCCACTTGAGGGGAACAAATAATAAAATGTCAGGTGAAGAGATATATTGAATAGTTGTAAATTGTATATATACAACTATATATATATAGTTGTAAGCTATAGACAGTAGGTGGTAAAAAATAGTAATATTTAATATAATGATAAGTGTTCTTGGGGATAGGGTGGGAGTAAATGGGAGCCAATATCAAATAGTGTAAGAAGAAAGAGGTGATGGTGGCAACAATTGTACAATCACGTTTGATCTATTTGAACTATGGAATATTATAATATCTGTAGAGATCCCAATAATTTTTTTAAAAAGAAAATACTGGAGATTAGACTGATTCAAAATTAAAAGAGATAGAGGGCAATCAAATGACATATTGCATTGAGTGAATCTGCTGCACAAGGCCTCTCTAAATTATTGGAAATCGAAGAGGTTATTTCATGGATTAAGGTGCTCCTTAATGGTATTTTCAATCTCCTTATACAAGTGTGAAATTTCGGCTATGAATAAGGAAAATGGAAGATGTACTGCTGAATTTGAAAAACAGACTATGTTGGCAGAGAATATTGACTGTAACATGGACAGCCAATCTCTCTTGGAAGAATGACAACCAGAACATCCCTTAAACTAAAGGATGGTGAGGCTTTGTCTCACATCTCTGCATATGCTGTCAGGAGAGACCAATACCGGGAAAAGGACAGCAAGCTTGGTAAACTAGAGGGGCATCAGCAGAGAGGAAAACCATCAACAGAATAGATTGACAACAGAATAGTGGCTGCCACAATGGGTTCAGCAAAACACAGTTGTGAGGATGTCATGGGAGCAGGTCTTGTTTCACTCTGCTGAAGAGAGTGTCATTTTGAATTGGAGGCAACTTGACTGCACGTGCTACTAGCAGGAACAGGAGCATCTCAACGCATGGGTGCCTGACTTACGCGACTTCTGGCCTCCCTTTCTTCATCCAGGCTTCACGTCCCTTATTTCCCTTCTCAGGGAAATGATGCTGCAGACCACAAACCAAGGAAAGTTCCCTTACAGGATCTGGTGTGCGTAAGGGCTTTGCAGCCCTGCTAATACTCTTACAGATCATCGCTTGTTCACGTTGCAGCACATAGACACTATATTCAGCAAACCACCAAGAATCACGACTCAACCTACTTTAAACATAATTTTTGAATATACAATCCAATGGGGTACTTAAAAGAGAATAAAACAGTCATGAAATAAATTTACTACCAATATATTTATTTTGCAAGAGACAATAAATTATAATTTTAAAATGTGAACAATACTCAGCAAGTCAAAAGTATTGCTGCTAAGGTTCTAGTATACATGTATAAGTTTATTCCAAATAGAATACTAAAAAAAACTCAGTGATTTAGCTGAAGAAAAGTTCTATTACTAATATATGTCTTAATCTTACCAGGGTACCTTAAAAATACTAAGAAAACTGGATTACATGAAAATTAGCTGACTGATTTTCCATTATTCTTCTAAATAAGATAGAAGCTAATGAAGATTATTTTATAGATTGAATTATAACCAAGGATAAGTCTTATATTTATAAATACAAACCATAGAGAAAAGTCTAAAAAAACTTGTGCTCCAATGAGATATACAGGGCTAATTAAATTCAAGATAGAGAGTTAAGTACAGCAGATTATAGCGATCATTTTAGTGGGATATAAAAACAATAATCTTGATAGACTTTCTCAAATGATAAGGAACAATAAAGGGAACTTATAAAGAAGTTTACAAACTGGAAAGGCCAGAAAATGTGCATCTAGGGATTTCCCCCCTATTTTGACAATATTCTAGCTGATCTTTGAGGTAGAAGCTGTTTCATAAGAATTTCATTCAGATGTCTTACGCAGTTGGCCCTCTAGCTCTTACCTTGCACATTTAAGCCTTAATTTCCATCCCCAAATTTAAAGAACTCTTAAAGGGAGCATGATTTGAATTCCTTGAGAATAGCAAAACTTCTTTCGGGGCACACTGTGAGTCAAAGGGCACAAAAATTGTTTGTGGAAGGGTTAGATGGTTTGGAACACTGTCTTCCAAAATGTATAGTTCCTAGCTGGAAGATATGTATAGTAACAATAGCTTCACATCGATAATTTTGCTGAACTAATATAGGTTTCTATGATTTTTGTGGCAATGCATTTTGTATTACTCTTCTACTACAAATACAAATTCCAAAATACTAGAGCCAAACATTGCCTATTAATTAACTGCTTGACTCACTTCTATAATGTCTTTTACTTCTATATATTTTGATTGAAAAGTTTTTGAATGTCTTCTCATGTTACAATAAGTTTATAATATCTTATAGCTATGTTTTATGAAAAATGATAAAATGACTGTTCTGTGGCTTAGGCATTGGCTGTTAACTGGAAGGCCAGCAGTTCAAATCCACCTGTGACTCCACAGAAGAAAGAGGAGACTGTCAGCTTCTATGGACCTTTTCAGTCTCAGAAACCCTAAATAGATACTCCTTGAACCAGAATTGACTCAATGGCAGTGGATGAGTTTTATGGAAAAATCTGATTGCGATTAATCCTATGTTATTTCTGTAGATGATTTAGATCTTCCTAAGATACATTGTTTGCTTCTGAGATAGTAGTTTTTCCTCATATTTTATTTTTTTGATGAATAAATATATCACAGTATATTTTATTGTGATAATATATTCCATAATTCAAACAGCATATAATTTTATAGTTCAAGCACATCAAGCAGTGTTGTATAATTACTGCCTCAATCAGTTTCAAAACATTGAATTCCCTCTTGAACTCTTTGACATCAGCTCCCTTTCACCTACCTCTACCCACCCTCCCCCTGCACCACTGTCCCCGCCAGAAACCCTTATTCTACTTGCTGTCACTATAGACTCATTAAATGGTCTTCATGTACTGAAAAACATACAAAAACTTAAGAGGCTGGCCCCCAATGACATAGCACATCGGCTATAAACTCAAATATCAACAAGTAAAATAGCTAAAAAAGGTGGTACAGGTAGATGGCACCCATATAGGATGATACCCCCGTGGGAGATGTAGCCATGTGGGGGGCTGGGAAGTGACACAGGCCTCGCAGCCCCCCAGGGTTCTTTTGTGGTTTTCCCACTCAGAGTGTGGTCCCTTTTCACTATGCCTGCTTGTGCTCTGCCTCTTTCGTCAGTGCAGTGGCAACTCCTGGCTTCTCCCTCTGCAACCCCAGTTCAGTAGCACATCAATGTGGAAAAGTGGCCCAGGACAGTCTACACCCTCTTGGGGGCTTTGGAGAGGCCCCTTGGCAAACTGCTAGAGGCCCTGGATGCAAGAAGTCACAGGGGGCCTGTGGAGTATGGTTCCCATGGATGATAGTTCCTAACCAAGGCCGGCCCCTTGGGTTCTGCAGAGGAGCAGTCTCAGCTAGTTGGAGATAGAGCTTACACCGGAAAACAAAGGAGCTGCTGGAACCTACAACGCAGCAGCTTCCTGGAGGTTCTTAGAGTTGTCCCTTTTTTTTGATTTGAAAAAGGAAACACAAAACTTCAAACACAAAACACAAAACTTCTCACGCCACCAGAAGAAACAAAATAGGTCCTTTCTGTGTTTCTCAGCAACCTTTTATTTCATCCTATTCAGGCACCCAATAGTTCAAATAGTGTTTCACCTCATGGAATCCCACATCTTCCTCAGGCTTTCTTCAGATTCTTATGCTATTTTGTTTGTTTCTCTCTTTTGCTGAATTCTGCTTGGTTATCTTCAGGATTGCTGATTTCGTTTTCAATTTCTTCCATTCTACTACTGAGAACATTGATATTTTTCTCTATATCTACTATGTCATTCCTTAATTCATGGACTTTCCTTTAGTGTGAGGATTCTACTATCTCTATTTTTGCATTAGTTTTCAGGTTTGATCCTCTAATTTGTTGTACCACTATAAGCAATATTCGTATGCATTATTTCTGTGGCAGTTCAAGAGCAGCTTCTTCTGTGTGTGTAAATCCTTGGTTTAGATCATCTTCAGTAACTGATTGATATTTCTCCTGTGTTTTAACAGTAGCTGTTTGATGGCTTTGCATCAAATCTGGGTTTATCTGAAGGTGTGTGGCCTTCTGGGATGTTTTGTAGGGAAGCGATGGCTCTTGGAGTGAGGAGAGGATCAGATAGGTGCTGGAAAACATACTGAGTGTAGACAAGGAGGGACTATTAGTTGGGTGAGTGGGATGACTAGGGTTTAGATACTGGGGGGTAGGTTTCAAGTGGTGGCATTAATCATTAGAAGTCTTCCCATGAAGTATAGCAACTTTTAGTGAATTGGCGAAGAGAGTTACTGGAGATTCGATTTTATTTGGTAAGTTAAAGGAGAGTGTGTGTTACTGAGGAGAGGGGAGTAGTTTCCAGAGGTTAGAATTGTTGGGGTAAGTGAGGGGTATTTTGCATCTATCAGGGTTCCTTATTGACCCAGTATATTATGTAGGGAAAATGCATTCCTTCCATTATTGTGCTTATAACAGTGGACTCCTCCATAGCTCAGAACTATCCACCCTTACATATGGTCCTAGGGTGGAAATGGGCTAATATAGTACATGCTCCAGGAAAAGGGGGCTTCTGGTTAGAGGGTGATCTGACTAAGGACCACGGGATCTGATTCTACCTAGTTTGCCACAGGAAAATCTACAGAGGAACTCAGAAAATCTGGGTTCCATTTCTTCTGGTGGAGTGTGGAGTTTTGTTTTCTTTATCAAAAGAAAGTAAGAACAAATCTAACCACCTCTTGGAGTCAGCTGTGCTGAGGGTTCCAGCCATATCTGTCTCCCCAGTGCCTGATATCTCACCAACTAGCTGGGGCTATCTATCTGCAGAACCCTGTAGTGCCCTCGCCACCATGGGCGGAAGCTGGGTCTTGGCTCAGGTTTATCAACCACTGGAACTCTACTCCATAGGCTGCCGTGGGTTCCTGCTTCCAGGACCCTCAAGCGTCCAAGTGAGTGTCCCTGGAATGCCCTCAGGTGGTATACTGTCCTGGGTAAGCCACCAAACTGGGGGTTGGGGAGGAGTAAGGGAAGAGATAGGAGTTGTGATCACAATGCAGGCAAAGCATGGTGGGTGCTGTGATAGGGACGCTGCATGTAATGAACACGGTTGCACTTTTCAGGGAGAACTTACAAAATAGCTGTGAGACCCAGCCTCATGTCTCAGTGTCCCAATGTGGCCTCCTCATCTGTAAGTCTAGTGATCAAACAGCAAGCTCCTATATCAGCACCATATTCCCAGAAGTCTTCATGATAACATTTTCAGTGTGATTTCTGTGGAGTGAGAGCTTCTTGGTCACCCTACTCCTCAACTGGTGCTCCCCTCCCCTAATGTGCTCCTACCACCAGAAGCTCTCCACCTGGTGGTCACTCTATCCTGATGCATATTCTTAAATTTATTGTGTTCTATTCTAGAGTTTGTATAGTGTTGTGCTTTCTGATTGGTAAGATATTCTTTTTGGAGTAAGGTTGTTTTATGTACAGGTTTTCTTACAATTTTAGTAAGTGATCCTTATTTTTAGTCGTGTTTATCTATCATCAGTTCATATTTGGGGTTCCAGATAATTGGGATCTACTTCTACTATAATGAGTTCTGGAATGAGTTATCCACTTTATTATGCATGATCTTGAACGCTAATACATCACACAAACTCAAATAAAATTTTCCCTTAGCTTAACTATTCTTTAGTCAAATCCTAAAAGTGTCCACAGTGATTTCAATACAAACCAATACAAAGTGGATATAAAGTCGAAAGAGGAAGGCCATTTTAAAAATCATATTGCCCTGTGCAAATTTCAAAAGCATACAGTGGGTCCTAAGTGTCATGGTAAACTCTGTAATAATTTTCTGTAAAATTAAGATGATATTGTTTTACTGATCAAGATTCTAAAAGGACATTGGTAGTACAAAATAGAGAGTAAAAATGAAAGGGTTTTGTTAAAAAGGAGGAATGGTGTCCAAGCACAATGAGAGTCAGTTCTATGAAGGAAGGCACTTTGACAGAAGCTGCAACCAATAAGCAATGCATCTACAGCCAGACCCTCCATCCGCTGACAGTGTGCTTGTGGGCGACTTGCACTCCCTTTCTGGGAATAGTTTTGGTTTTATGTCTAAAGTGTAAAGATAACTACAAGATGACAGATTCGGTTATTTCAAAGTATTGCCAAGGTGAAATAAATTCACAATAGAACTTCTGAAGTGTAGATGAGGAAGGGGTAATGAGTTTGTGCTAATGGTAATGAGATCATTTGAGAATGGACAGCAAAAAAAAAAACAGTTACACAACAAAGAATGTAAACATCATCACTGATTTCTGCAGGCAAAATTTGTTGAATAATGTGCCCATCACTGTCTTCATTTTCACTAAAAATAATATTTTTAAAAAAGAAGTAAATGTGTAAAACTCAGAGAGGGAAAGGCCAATCAAAATTCACCCCAGGGAAGCTGGATAATACAATGTATATAAGTAAGGTTCTCAGGATGTAGAACTGAGGAGAATAAGGCAGAGTTTGAGTCAGAGTGCAAAATAGAAAAATATCTGTAAAATAATTACCTCACTGGATTTCAAAAGGCATGCAGTAAGATAATATATATTTATCTTGCATAAATTATAAATTTTAGTTTTATTGGCACTGAGGCCAGATAACAATGTATAAGTTCTTGGGTTTTTTAAAAGCAAACATTTTTTTAAGTGTAACATATAATAAAGTTAGAAAACCAAAAAGGAACAACATATTCAAAATATCTTAACCTCAAAGAACTTGAGAAAATATTCAAGTCTCAAGTAGCATGCTGACAGATTTTTATGGGTCAAATATTGAATGATACAGAATGTAAATAAAGAAGATAGAAAGGATACCAGAATCATTGTGCCAAAAAATTAGTCATCATTCAAACATTTCAAGTGATAGCACATGAGCAAGAATCCATGGTACAGAAAGAAGAAATTCAAGTTGCCCTGAAAACATCAGCCCCAGACATGACTAGGAATTGATGGAATATCAATGAAAATGCTTCAACAAGATGATAAAGCATTAGAAGCAACCATTCAACTGCCCAATTGACTTGAAGAGATCAATAGTTGTATCATTTCTTAAAATTTGATCCAATGGAATGTTCAAAATATAGACCAGTATCATCAGTAATATATACCAGTAAAAGTTTGTTGAAGATCATCCAACAAGGGTTCCCAGAGTACATTGATATAGGAGCTGCCAGAGGTATAGACTGGATTCAGAAATAGATGTGGACAATTAAATTCTATGCAGCTCTAAAAAGTGATCAGTGAAACCAGAAAATTTCTCATGGAATAGAGGGCCCTGGAAACCATTATGCTGAGTGAAGCTACTCAATCTGAAATGGAAAAATGTTGTATGAGTCCACTACTATATGAAAAAAACACCAAGATCAAGGCAGACCCCTGCTTAAAAGATATGCAATCCACTAACTATATCTGCCAAGCAATGTCATAGAGAGCCTAACTGGTGCCCATGAAGCACACAGCATCTCCTCTATCTCTGTATCTTATAAAACTTTATGTAAGTTGAGACCTCACTTCAACTAGGGTAAGCATTGTAAGACTGGGGGAGAGTTGAGAACTACTTAACTAGTACCATAAAAAATGTGCTCAGGTCACCCCAAATCAATAGTCACTATTACAAAATAGGAACAAACACCACTGGAAACTCAAGTCAAGATGGGGGAGGGGATCTTGTATGTCATGGGGAAGTTAGTGTTTCTATTGTTAAAAAAAGGGGGAAATCAACCTCCCACTGGAAACAAATGCTTGACAATACTAATAAAACCCAAAGGGGATAGAAATGTCTGATACTATGTTTTCAATTCGATACTCTTTACCTAGTTTCTATCTAGACCTTGGTGACCAAGGTTATATGTTAGACTACTAGGACATTATTTCTTCCTTTCTCAAGGTGTGCAACATCCTTCATAGGACACAGCATAAGGAATCAATGTGGAAACCTGACTAAACAAACTGGGCTCTATTTCAAATTCACCTTTAGCCATTGGATTTAAGACCAAAGTAACATAGTGCAAAAAGGGTAAGATGATTGCTATACCAAGGGTATAAAGCTGATAGTCTTCAAACTACCATATACCTACTATTCCAATGCTGTTCTTGCATTATCAAAATATGTATTAATATGATAGTCCTTTTTGTTTTATTAAAATATGTATTAATATGATAGAACTGATTCTGCCACTGTCAATGAAATATTATTGAAATTTTGTCTTATTGCCAACCCCAATTGTTTGTGTAAATAGAGTCCAGTTATGTAAGAATTTAAGTATAAGTCAATAATTCATGCATTTCTGTTTGTAGCTAGCCTACATATATAATCTACTTTTCTCAACTGTATTGTAAATTCTTTACCATGTGGTTAAAATAATTACCCTACCAATAGAATGGGCAATTATGCTTCAGGTATATCATTGATAATGTTCTCACACATAAATTGACAATGATCTCTCCAAAATGAACCAGAAACAAAGATATATTGATACATTTTAGAATTGCACTTAATCCTAGCCCATATTGAAGAATTATTTTCTACAACATTGTCTCATTTGATACTCACCCTCATGAAGAGGTCACTGAAGACATGAGTGTTACAGCAAAACATGGTGAAGAAACTAGATGGTGCCCAGCTCTCAGAAAGAATAGCATCTGGGATTCAGCGGAGAAAACCATGGGACTGATGGTTACTTGTCCTGGCCTGCGGGTCCGTAATTTGCAAGTCCTGGAAAGGGGAGCGGGAATTTGGGAAACAGAAGACACGAGAAATGGAGACAAGACAGTACTCTGATCAAGTCTCATTTATTTAAAGAAAAGGTGCAAGTTATATAGGGTGTAGTGGGAGGGGGATTACACAGGTTAAGGAGACATCTGTTAATCTATTACTGCTGATTAAGTCGGTGTCAGCATGCCGTGCAGGGTCTTAGATAAACATAAATGTCCTTGCATCACTAATAGTACCTTATTGCTTCTGGCAGATACTAAAGTTCGGGACTATCTATAACTTCTTTATGTTCTAAAACAGACTTAACAAGGGCGGTAATTAAACAGGGCCACCTCCAGGCTTTAAGTTGAAACCAGAGATTACTCAAAACTTGGGCTTAATCTTTAGCAAGGTTTTGACTATGTGACTGTAGCCATGTCAAACATGTCCTGGCTGCATGGCTCTGGACAGTTACTGGAGGACTTGAGAGAGGGAGAGACCAGTGAAAGGAAGTGGGTATTAACAAACCAAAGGATGAGGGAACAACAAGTAATCTAAAAATCAATGGTGAGTAGGGTGTGGGAGACCTGGTTGGGCTTGATCAGGGTCAATCTAATGTGAGAGGAATTAAACACAAATGAAGAATGGACATGACTGTGGGACAAGAGGAAAGTAAAATAGAGGAAATAGCTAGGAGGCAAAGGGCATTTAAAGAAGGCTTAAATATGGGTATGTACATACAAGTAAATATATTTATGTATATGAAGATGGGAAAATTGATCTGTGTATCATATATATTTGAGTATAAGCTGACCTGAATATCAGCTGAGGTACCTAACTTTACTGCAAGAACCGAATTGCAACTGTGCTGGAAAACTTGGCTTATACATGAGTATATATGGTACATGTGTTTATAGATTTGGTATTAAGGTAGCAGATGGACATTGGGCTTCTACTCAAGCACACACTTTGTTCTATTAACCTGGCATTACACAATGCTCACCATCCTGATCTATGCTTATTTGGGTGCATAAGCAAATGTGGTGAAGAAGGCTGCCTGTGCCTGCCTCTCAGAAGATATAGCACCTGGGATCTTAAAGGCTTGAAGATGAACAAGTAGCCATTTAACTGAGAAGCAACAAAGCCCACATGGAAGAAGCATACTAGATTGTGTGAATCATGAGATGTTAACAGGATCAGGTATCAGGCATCAAAGACCCAGAACAACAACAACAACAACAAAATCATACCATTATGAATGAGAGGGAGTGAAGAGTGGAGACACAAAGCTCACCTGTAGGTAATTAGATATCCTCTTACAGAAAGGGTGCAGAGAGATGATGAGCCAGACAGGGTGCAGTATAGCACTGATGAAACATACAATTTTCCTCTAGTTTTTTAATGCTTCCTCCCCACTACTATCGTGACCCCCATAGTACCTACAAATCCAGCTAGACCAGAGCATGTACGTGGATACAGATAAGAGCTGGAAACATAGGGAGTCCAGGATTGATAAATCCCACAGGACCAATATTTACAGTAGCAATATCAAGGGTGCTGGAGGGTGGGGACCAAGCACAATGATTTACATATAACCCTTCCCAGGGGGATGGAAAACAGAAAAGTGGATGAAGAGAGACATGTTTCGTGGAAAACATGAAGAAAGACAACAATTTATAAATTATCAAGGGGCCATTAGGGAGGGAGATTTGGGGAGGGAGGAGGAGATGTCTTTGCTATCACGATTTAAAAAGAAGAAAAAGAAGAAGAACATCTGGGTTCTTGAAGACTTGAATTCAGACATGCAGCCATCTAAGTGAAGTGCCAACTAAGTCCACTGGAAGAAGCACCCCAATGTGTGTGATCCAAGGATTGTAAATAATGTGTCCAAGGAGATACAGGTATCAGAGCTTAAATTGGGAACACCTAGTATGCAGAAGTCTATGAATGAAGACAAAAGACCACAATCTAATTGCATGATTTACACCTAGATTAAACCTCTGGTGGATTCCCTCTGACCATAGTTAAGGGATGCAAACAGCCTTGTCATCAAAAACAGAGTATGTTGAGATGATTGCAGTTGATATGGCTATGTTAAAGTGTAACATCTGATGTCAAACCCCTTCCCCCCATATTAAATGTATGTCACTTTTTGGTTTTGTCTTTATGTAAAGCAGAAATACACCTGGATTAAGCCTTTAGTGAATTATCTCTACATCTAGATTAGGGAGATGAATGTCCTTGCTATCATACAGAGTGCAAGAAAAAAGGGATTATGGCACTAGTTATGTTAAAATCTAGCATCCTTTGATCTCCCCTTTGACCTATTTCAAGTTGATCTAGTTTTTTAATATTTTGCTTTTTTCTAATTGGATTTTCTCTTTTCTCTTTTTTTCTGAGCTCTTTTGACTCTAGACTTTCTGTTTATATATGCTTTTTGGTATATGAAAACCAGGATGGTTGAGTCTGTCAAACCAGTAATTAGATTAATGGCTTCTAGAGGGTATAGCAGAGGAGGGTGCAGTGAAATGTAGAGCTAATAACAAATAGAACAAGTAGGAATAAAATGTTGCAAAGTTGATGTGGTGATGACTTTACAACTCTTGATATGATTGAATTACTGAATTGCATGATACTTAGATTATGTTCTAATAATTCAATTCTTATTTTAAAAATCTGGACAAAGGAAGAAAAGATTATAGAACACAGAATATCATTACTGATGACAGATGAATCTCAGCTGAACACAGGATAACAAAAAGATATTTATTTGTGTTTCATTGACTACACCTAGGCATTAAATTATGTGAAACATAATAAACTATGAAAAACAATGAGAAAATGGAAATTCCAGAACATTGCCTTGTGCTCATGCAGAAAGTGTGCACGAATCAAGAGGCAGTTTTGTGTGACAGGAACAAGGGCTATACTGCATAGTGTACAATCAGAAAAGAATTGTGTCAAGGTATTGTATCTTCTCACAATATTTATTCAAACTATATGGTGATAAAATAATCAGAGAAGCTGGCTCATGTTAAGAAGCATTCAACATAAGTTGTTTGTTGAAAGTGAGAATGATTTGAAGGATTGCAACCATCAATATCGATTACAAATAAATGTAAATAAACCACAAATCTTCACAACTGAACCAATAAGAAATATCATCATAGAGATAAAGTTGAAATATTAAGGATTCCATCTTGCTTGGATCCATAATCAATACTCATGATGTGTTAGTCTAGATAGACTAGAGAAACATTCATAAGCGTGCATATATGTATTAGAAAGAGATTTATATACAAGAACAACTGTACATTAAGAAAACATCCAAGTCCAGTCCAGTACAAAGTCATAAGCCCAATATTAGCCCATATGTCCAATACCTATCTATAATGTCCTCTTCAGATTCACAAAGTACATGCAATGACAGCAGGACAAACACAGACCAGTGGGTGCATTGTCTTGCGAATCCAGTGGTGGTAGAAGCATCCCCTCGCTAGCAGGGGTCTCTCTGTGACTCCTCCAATGTCCAAGTCTGTCTTGCTAGTTGCAGTACCTCGCAGGAAGTGAGAAAGTATGTCCTGCTTCCAAGAAGGAAGTGCCAGATTTTCCAGAACTCTCAGAGGAGAAAACCATGCCCACACAAATGTCTAATTGTCTGTGTCCAGATTGACAGGCTAGATTCCACCCCTACATTCTTAATTCTCAAACTTTCACCAGATTAGGTGACTGCCACACATGGCAACAGCAGTTGGGAGATCACATTTCATTAGGTAAATCCGCTGCATAGTATCTCATTTGAGTTGAAAAGCAAAGATGTTACTTTGAGGACTAAGATCTTCCTGACACAAGCCATAATATTTTTAATTGTCCCATATACATGTGAAAGTTGGGCATTGAATAAAGAACACCAATGGGGGAAAATGATGCACTTAAGTTATGCTGTTTGCAAAACATATTGAAAGAGCCATGTATTGCTAAAAGAACAAATCTGTCTTAGAAAAATTACGGTCAAAATGCTGCCTAGAAGCAAGATTGGAGAGGCCTCATCTCATTTATCTTGAACATGTTCTCAGGAGAGATTAGTCTCTGAAGAAGAATATCACACTTGGTATTGTGGAGGGCCACCAAAAAGAGGAAGACCCTCCATGGGATGAATTGATACAGTGTCTGCAATAGTAGGCTCACCCATGAGTGAACAATGGGATTGAGAGTGCAGAGGGAATGGGAGAGGAGGAGGTGGGGAAAGGGAGGTGGAAATCCAACAAACCAAGGGACAAGAGATCTAAAGTCCAGGGTGAGGAGGGTGTAGAATGCTTGATAGGCTTCGATCAAGTGCAATATAGCCTAGAGGGATTACTGAGAGTGAAATGAAGTCAAGAGTGGGACAACAAGAAGTTAAAAGGAATTGGAAGAAAGAAGTAGAAGGCAAGTGACATTTATAGAGATATAAATATAGGCATGCACATATGTAAATATATAATTATAGGAATATAGGTCAGTGCACATTTATTTATATGTTAAATACTAATGTAGCAGATAGACATTGGACCTCTACTCAAGTCCTCCCTTAATGCAAGGATACACTATTTATGTAGCATGGCTTTCTATAGTGCTCACCTTCTCAATATGATTGCTGAAGCCAAAATAGGTGCATAAACAAATGTGGAGAGAAAAGCAGACAATGTCTGGGGTCTTAGAGACTTAAGGGTAAATAAGCAGCCATTTAGCAGGGGCGCAACAAAGCCCTCATAAAAGAAGCACGATAGCCTGTGTGACTAAGAGGTGTTGACAGGATCAGGTATTAGGTATTGGAAGGCCCCAAACAAAAAGTCATAGCCAAGTTAACAAGGGGGGTTAGAGTGGAGACCCAAAGTCCATCTGTAGATAATTGGATATTCCCTCACAGAGTGGTCACAAGGAAGAGACAAGTAAGCCGGGGTACAGTATATCACTGATGAACCACACAAGATTCCTCTAACTTTTTAATGCTCCGTCCCCTTCAGAATCATGACCCCAGTTCTGCTTAAAAAATCTAGCTGGACCAGAGCATGTACACTGGTGCTGATAAGAGCTCTCAACACATGGGATCCAGGATTGATAAGCCCCCAATACCCTGAAGGAGGGGAAAGACACGGGCAAATGATCGCAACAATTGGTGTGCAACATTCTCTCCACACACAGGCTAAAGGGTGACAGTGTGCAAGATATGAAAATAATAATCTATCAAGCGTATTCGGGGGAGGGAAAAAAGGAGTTGATATCAAGGGCTCAAGTAAAAAAGAAAATGTTTTTAAAATGACGAGGACAACATACGTACAAATGTCCTAGATGCAATTGATGTTTGGTTGGCTATAAGAAATGTAAGAGCCTCTCCAGTCCATCCGGATGTGCAAGGTAGAGGCGGGATCATGATGGTTGGGGGGAAGGGAGACCTCAGGAACTAGAGGAACTTGTATGCATCATCACTTTGATGTTCAATATCTGCTCCCTTTGGGTCCTCTTGATCACACTTGATGGTGTGCTTCTTCCCTGTGGACTTGGCTGTCTCCATGCTGAATGGCGACTCAGTTATCTTTAAGTGTTTGAGACTCTAGACATTCAGACATTTGGTAACTGGGCACCATCTTTTTGTTTGCCTCTGTACCCATTTGTCTTCAGCGATATTGGGAGTTAATTGGTCCGTTGATTTTGATTTTTGTTCTTTGATACCTGCTGCCTGATAGTTTCAGCACCTCATGATCGCACAGGCAAGTGAGCTTCTTTTATGGTGGGTTTTGTTGCTCCTGAGCTAGATGGCTGCTTGTTTATGCTCAAGCCTTTAAGACCCCGGATGCTATACCTTTTGATAGCTGGGCACCATCAGCTTTCTTCATCACTCTTGCTCATGCTCCCACATGTCCTCATTGGGCACCTTGGGGGTGTGTGAACATATTGATATGTGTTCCCCCCACCATTTGATGTCTATTGCCTAGACCTTTCACCACTGTGTGACCACGTTGGCTGTTGTGTTTCTTCTGTGTGGGTGTGGTCTCTTCTCAAGTATATGGTCTATTGTTTATCTTTAAGCTTTTAAGACTCTAGGAGATATATCCTTTGGTGCCTGAGCACCATTGTCTTTCTTCACCACATTTGCTTATGCACCTATTTTACTTCAGTGATCATGTTGGGCCAGTGAGCCTAGAGGAATACCAGATTCACAGAAAAAAGTGTTCTTGCATTGAGGGAGCACCAGGGTGAGGGCCCAAGGTCCACCTGCTGCCCTAATATTTGGCCTATAGATATGTTCTTAAAGTTATTCCCACCTTATAACAGAAAGTTGTATTTATGTATGGACATACCCATGTTAGACCTCTGCAAGTGCCCTAGTGGAGAGGGGGGCTGGAAATATGGGGAAATCAGGATGGATGAGCCCCCTTGGGCCGGTGGTTAGAATGGAACTACTGGATGGGTGGAGAGAAGATGGGGTAGAGACGGAACCAGCTGCAAGGATCTACATATGACCTATCTGGAAGACGGGCATGGGGGAGTGGGCTGAGGGAGTGTTGGGCAGGGTAACATATGACAGAATAATAATAATTTATAAAGTATTGAGGGTGGATGGGAGAGAGAGAGCAGGGGAACAGGGGACGGGTTGGAGGAACCGACACCAGGGGCTGGGGGAAAGGGCGGCTGTTTGGAGAATGATGACGGCAGCGGACATGCCAGGGTTCTTGTCATAGTTTGTTTATTTATGTATTGGAAAAATGATGTAAGAGCCCCCATTAAAATGATTTTTAATTAAAAAAAAAAAGAACAGAACTACATCTGTAACCAGATTAGGCTATTTCAATCTGTCAAAATAAATTTACTTCAAATTGTGAGCAATAAAAAAAAAAAAGAAATGTTTAGAAAAATGATGGCAAAATATGTGCTTAATATGTATTTATGCTTAATACAATTGATGTATGGGTTATTATGAGTTATAAGAGCCCCCCCAATAAAAATAATCTTTAAAATAAAAAAAGAAATGTAAGAGCACCCAACAAAAAATCAATTAATTTTTTTTGAAAAGAATAATTATGAGGATGGCAATGTGTTACAAGCTCTGTGTTACATAGGGTCACTATGAATCTGAACAGACATTGGTGAACATAATAGCAACATATGATAGGGAAATCTCATAGTAAGCAGATATCAAGCAAAAATTATTTTTCTAATTACAGCTATTTTCAGCAAACCTATCCTCAGTATCACATTCTGTAGTGAACGGTGAATTCAGATACATTATCCAAACCAACTTCATCATTAATTTTGACAATTCTAGAGAAATTGAGGTTCCAATGGTCTAAACATCGTCGGCTGTATGTTTGGGAAATACAGATTTTTTAAAGACTCAAAGACATGCCAGAAATAACATTTTTATATCTATGTACCTAAAATATACACAGAGAAACTAAGTATAAAATTGCTTAACTCTTCACACAATTAATATGGCATATGGTGTGGATAAAGTCTTTTTTCTGAACTATGATATTCTCATCATAAAATGATGCTAGGACTAGAGTAATGTATTCTAAACTTTTCACTGGGGGATTGAGGAATCTTAAACTAGATGTCAGATATTTGGGATCCTCACACTCCTTTCAGAAGAACACTTGTTCCTTTATTAAGTTGAGACAGTTTTATATGAAAGAATCCATAGTATCTAGAAAGAGTTTGGTTTTTGTTAACAGTCTCATTTTGGTTAACTGTGTTAACCGCACAGTTGTTGTTAACGGTCTCATTTTGGTTTCAAAACTGGTTTCTCATGATTAATTGAAAACAAAGCAAAGTGCAATTTAAAGCCCAACAATGCCAACATTACATCTAAATATTAAATAGTTTGAGTTCACTTAAAATTAAAATGTAAGTATTGTTTTCAATCTTTAAGGCATCGCAATAATAATAGGATGCCTTAGATTCATTCCATCTACAAATGTAAATGAAAGAAGACAGATACTAAAATTATAAATCTTGCAGAGCAGAAAGTAACTTGAAAACAACTCCATATAACTATAGACTATTTCTTATATAAATGAAAAATCTAATCTAACTCTATTAGTTTACACCTTTGTATAACTCAGTAGTTTCTGTAAAGGTAAAACTCATGGAACGTTAATATATATATATATAATTTTAATGTAATATTTAGAAAATAGCTATCCTTCCCCCAACCACCCCGATCCCAGTCCCTGAGGGAAGTACTAGTTTGAATCTCCTACTGTGTAATTAAAATAACTGATTTGTCCAGACACAGCTCAATTGTATTAGTTAATCCTTGTGATGAAGAATTTTGTCCAGAAACAAGGCAGCATAATGAAACAAGAGGTCATAAGGTCATAGGAGAGCTGACTTTTGGCTTCAGAAAAAAAGGTACAGAAATAAATTCTTTGAAATATGGTTTCCTCATGTTTTCAGACAGATTTTTAAAAAATATCTCTTGGAATCAATCTGATATATATATATATATATATATATATATATATATATATATATATGACACTTTAAATTTTATGTCTAACTTTAATTTATATTTAACAGTTTTATTGGCACATAATTCACATGTCATACAATTCAATAGTTCGGTTGCATCAAGAAGAGTTATACAATCGTCAATGCAATCATGGATATAGTTTCAGTAAAGGTAAATACCCATGTAGAAATCTTTCATCAAACTTCCATATTTGTAAATATGCTCCAACTTTCTCTCTCACAACCTGTTTAGCTAGAATGTCTATCCATGGATGTATTTGTAAATCAATATTATTGTAAGGTTGTGAATATAACAATATTTATTTTATTTATTTATTTATTTATCTATTTATTTTTATGCACATCACTGCCTCTGGTGGTCGTGGGCACTACCCAGTGCTGCTCCTGAGGGCCGCCGCTGGATTTGACCCACCAAGCCCGCAGGCCGCAGTCCTGCACTCAAACACTTACGCCACTGGGGCTCAGCCCAACAATATATATTTTTATTGTTTTAATTCTTCCACTTCTCCCGTGTCTTCCCATTCCTTTATCAATTTTTGTTGACCTACTATTGCATTACAAAATATCATTAAAATCAGCTACATACAATATTGGGTCATATTGTTAACTATTCACCATTTTTGGAAACATAAATTTGAAAATTTTTCACTATTATTATGAATATTAATTTTTTCTCTGCTATGGAGTGGCTTTAACTTCAATTTTCATCTCATTTTATGCAGGAAATAGCTGGGTTTATAGAAGTCTTCAGCCTGGACTAAGGTCTTGCATCTAGTAAGTGACAAAGCTTGCATTGAAATTAAAAGCTTTACGTACCTTATATGAGCAAAATAATCCATGGCAGAATTTTCAGAACTGTGATTCATGTTTCCCATTAAGAACTATTTTATAGATGGCTCTTATCATAATCCATACATAAATACATTGTGTCAAGGCCATTTGTACATATGTTGTCATATTATTTTCTAAACATTTTCTTTCTCCTTTGAGTCCTTGGGATGAGCTTATTACCCCTTCCTCCCACCTTGCCTCCCTCTCGAACCCTTGATAATTTAAAAATTATTACATTGTTTTTGTCTTACCTGATCACTGTATTCCTTCACCTACTTTTCTGTTGTTCATCCCCCTGGGAGGCAGTTATATGTTCAATCCCACTACATCTCGTGGCTCTATTTACAGACAAAGGTAAAGAGAACAATCATGCTAGTGAGGTATTCACAACTTAAAATAATTGAAATATGAGATTAAAAAGAATTGATCCACAATCAACATTAAGGAGATTTAGGGGGAAAAGAGGAAGAAAGACAGAAATGGAAACACAGGAGGAAGTGGGTTAAAAATGGTACATTGAGGGGTCGGCAATCCATGAAATGATACTAAGTGACTATGGGTTGTTAAATGTCAAACTGATGATTTATTCTGCCAGTTTTAGCCCAATTAACAGTAAGAACTGAAAAAGACAAGAAAAGAAATGGAGAAAGAAACAAGGTCCCAAAGCAATTATTTTTAGAGCCAATATCTGCCTCTTTAATGGAAGTCAGAAAGAAGGATCAGGATACTTATTTGGGGCCATCAGGAATTAATTACCTCGCAGAAGAATTTTCCAAATAACAAAAATAACAATAACTTGATCCTAAAGCCTTTTGCTTAGGTACAATATATATTGGAGACAATCTGGTGCTGTTGAAAATAGAAGCAATTGATAGTAAAATAGCTTGAATGTTAATACAAGTTTTCTCAAAGTTATACATATAATTACATTTGAAAAAGCTATGACTATTAAATTGTTTTATTATTGTTTACACATGCAATTTTATTGGTATATATTGAATAAATGAGTTTATATTAAGCAAAACATCTACATGGAAGCTGCAATTTAATATACTGAAAATATCAGCTAATATAGCTACAGGGTCTACACACATATATTATTTTAAAACTCAACCAGTGAGCAATTTTTCAGCATAAGTTATTTTGAAAATAATGAAATTTGAATGTGGCATGTAGTAATTCTTGTAAACCTAACAGCCAACATAGGAAAAAAGCATCACTGTGCCAAGGACTCTAACTAGTGTGAAAATATATTCCTTTTTTCTTTTATGAATATGTATTTAACTATGAGAATGGACTTGTTTCTAGAAACATGTTTTTTATATAGTAAGAGAATGTTCATGATGTATTGCTATCAACTTAAGTTCAAGCAGTGATATTTCTTTATAAGTTGAAACTTAGAAATATAACTGCAGAATATATCTAGAGTATTCTTTCTGAATATAAACTAGTCAATGATATTAGAGTTAAAATATTTTGTCATTTTCCTATGCCACAAGTATTATCATTATGATTATATATTGAAAATGAAAATTACAATAATTGCATTTATTGTATAACTAATAGATTAAGAAACTCAGTGAGAATAAATACGAAAAGTATCCTAAGTTCATTATATTGAAACTGGTGAAATTCAAAATGAAAACCTTCACATATAGTGAGAACACATGGTGTTCAAATAAGCAGACATGAATCACAGAGAAATAAAATTACAAGTCTGAAGATAATTAAATTATGTGTATGAAAAATAGGAATAAAGCTGCTATAACTATTTAAGTTTTATATATCTATATTTTCATTTTTCATAGCTAAGCAATTGATGCAGAATTATTTGGTTAAAGCATTTACATTTGCTTAGCTTTGTAAGAAATTATTAAAGTTTTTTCTGTCATGTCTATCCAATATTTTCATTCCTACCAGTCAATAAATTTCCTTTGCTCTCTATCTTTGCCATAAGGCAGTATTGTTTGTTGGTTTATTACTTAATTTTGCCAAACCAATAGATGTGTAGCATAATCCGATATGGTTTTAATCTCATTCAGTCTTATGATGAATGATATTGACATTTTCACAAGGATATTTGTCATCCACAACCTTTATTTGGTAAAATGACACTCATATAAATATAAGAAAGAGCTTTGTATTAAGAAGTAATTATATATCAAGAACACATTCCAGCCCAGTCTAGCTCAAGTCCCTAAGTTCCTCCTCAAAGTCAAGCAGCCACATGTGAGGATTCAGAATGCAGGAACAGCACAGGCTAGTGGCTACATTGTAATGTGGAGCCAATGGTGGTGGCAACATCTCTAGGGTTCTGGCCACAACCAGGGTCCACCATCAGGAAGGTGAAGACAGAGAGAGAAGGGTGGTTCCCAGGATCCCCCTTATGAGAAGGCCATTCCCAAAAGGAGGCCTCATCAGACTGTGACCAGATTGATAAGTTGAATACTGTCCCTACACTTCAAGGTGACATGAAATTATATTACCAGAGTAAGTTTTAAAATCTAACAGTTCAAGAACCCATACATCAATTTGATATATTAACTGTAAAACTTATTGCCATGGCATTAATTCCAACTTGTAGTGACACTGAAGGTCACAGAAACCCACAGGAGCAATTCTGCCCTGTTCTTTAAGGTCGCTATGAGTAAGAATAAACTGTGAGCTTGTTAAATTGATGAGAAACATAATACAAAGTTCATTGGTCTTCCTGTGTAAGGTTAAATACATGTTCATTGTGAACAGTTTTTTAAAACAACACCACTAGTGGCTGTACATGTGGATTTCACCCAATGATATATGCAGATTTCAGATGGACTACAACTGTCTGAAGAGACAATGGAAAAGTTTAATAGAAATAGTACCGGCTTTAAAAAAAAGGAAAGAAATCATAAAGATCAAAGCAAAAATAAATGCTACTAAAAAAACAAATAGAAAAATCAAGAAGCTGGCTATTTGAAAGGAATAGCAAAATCAACCAATGGAAAACTAAACAAAGAGAAAAAAGAAAAGGTGCAAATGCTCAGAACAACTGTTCCAAAGTAAATAATAAATATAAAAATAACACAGTACTTTGAAAAATTGTATTCAAACAAATTCAGCAATCTGGAAGAAATGAACAGATACCAATAAATGCATTAGCCACTCAAAGTAATGCAGAGAGAGCAAAAATCACCTCAGACATTGAGATAATTAAGGCTAATTGTGCCAACCTGGCCAATGAACACACGTGGGATTAATTGAAGAATGGAGCGATAAATGACTAGGCGAGCCTTGCCTTACGTGTTCTTGGGTTTCTTGCACTCTGATGGTCAGACAAGGGTACAGCTGCCTTGACCAGTTCCCTGCTTCCAGCTGGCAAGGCTCACTTCTTGCAAGACATCCCTGAGGAGAAGCCACATGGACCTACCCTGATGACACCCTCGCTGCTGGATCAGCCATGTGGAGACCTCTAACAGCACTGAGGTGCTTACGCACACACACACTAATTCAGCTTTCCTCCTGCAGATGGTGTCATTGCATGTGTTTTTGTGAAATTAAGGAGGGCTTTGTAGATCGGTGTCAGACATCTGGGCTAATGACGGAATTATGGGCTTGGACAGCACTGGGTTGGGATGCTTTCTTAATATACACTTACCCTTTATACAGATCTCTCTCTTCCATACATGAGTTTCTGCGGATTTGCTTCTCTAGTATAACTGAGACTAACACAAACCCAAAGTAAAAGAACAAATAGATCAAGTCATTAAGAAATTACCACCCGGGGTTGAGCCCCAGTGGCGTAGTGGTTGTGCGTGGGACTGCGGCCCACTGGGATGGTGGTTCAATTCCAGCAGTGGGTTCACAGAAGTAAAGGCTGGGCCTCCTACTCCCACCACCAGAGGGCAGTGATGCCCCAAAAACAAAACAAAACAAACAAACAAAAAAAGAAATTACTACCCAAGAAAAGCCCAGGACAAGATAGTTTTACAGGGAAAATCTATCACATTTTCAGAGAATATCTGACAGTAATACTGCACACACTATTCCAGAACAGTAAAAATACAGCAATAGTAACAGCCAAAAAAAGGGGGGGGGGAGAAATCATAAGGAGCAAAGCAGAAATAAATGCTCTGGAAAATAAGCAAACAGACAAAGATTTCATTGAAACTCTAAAATAAAAGTCAGCAGATTGGGAAATTTCATTACCAAATTCACATTAGACAGGGGTCTGAATACAAAAATATGTAGAACTCTGCAACACCTAAATCATTTTCTTTTTTAAAAAGACTCAAGTCAAAATTGGGGGAAAGTCATGAACAGATAGGCAATCATCATCTTTTGCTAACTCATAAGCACAGTCTAACAAGTTCTCAAGTTCCCAATGAGCTATAGTTATGAAGTTGGAGTAAGGTTTTCAATGATGATGAAAATACTTAAGACTTATTTATTTACTGTATTTAATAATGTATCAAATTAGTTTATGTGGGAATATGTCCAGCACTCAGTGAGGTGAAGAATACAGAGTCACCGACACATGCGCACAAACTCCAGAGACCAGGCTCAATAGCACAGATTTAACTTTATTGCAGTTTTTGCATGGCTTATATAAACTTTAGTAATCAATCAAATAACTTCTTTCACCTTCTTCTTTGACATCTTTATAAGATTACAGGTTTGCAAAATGAAAGACAATAGCCTCACTCTGTGGGCTATGTAAATGAGGTAAAGCCCCCTGAGCCACACCGTCCAATTATTTTACAGGACTAATTTGTCCAATCACATAACAAGACCCATCACCCAATTGCATTACAGGATCTTGGTATTCAATTTCATTACAGGGTCTTAGCTATACTATGAGGAAGCAAGAAGCATTCTGGTAGGTTGTGTTTCAGAGGTCAAAGCGGAAGGTTGTCAGGTGAGCTGGCCTGGGGTCTTATTTTGCCTCAAAACTGGAATTGTTTTTTTCCAGGAGTCATATGTGGGATACCCAGCCGCTTCCACCTGACTCAAGACCGGAATATTCCAGGAGACATGGCAATGCAGGTTCCAGCTACCAGAGGGTGAGGATACCCGGCTCTAAGAGACGCTGCGTCTCTTAGAGCCGGGTATCCTCACCTTCCCCCTCCCCTCTCCATCTTCTGGTCCCCAGGTCCTGCCAGGAATGCCCCATAAGTTTAATGAATTGTATAACATTATAACTTAAAGAAAATAAAATGGCTTTCAGTTATATGATAAATTTATATGATAAATTATGGTTCTGATTAGCATTATTGTCTCATTCTACACTATTGAAGTTGTCAAGAATTCCATTTTACTTGGATCCGCAATCAACACTACTAGAAGTGGCTGTCAAAAAATCAAACCACATATTGACTGGGTAGATATGTTGCACAGATCCATCAAAAGCATTAAAAAGAAAAACATCACCTTTAGGTATAACTTGTGCCTGAGGAGACTTGCTGGTGTAGTTGATTATGTGTTCAACGACAAGGTCAGCAGTTTGAATACAGCATCTGTCTCATGGGAAAAATCTATGGCTTTCAACACTCTTCACAGTACAGTCTCAGAAGCTGACAATGACAGTTCTATCCTGTGCTTTGTGGTCACTATGAGTCAGAATTACTAGGCAGAAGATATTTGGGTTTGATTCAAACCAAGGTATTTTAAATCATCTTCTATGCTAGTGAAAGCTGGACGATGAATAAGGAAGAATTGATATAACTGAATTATGGTGCAATTGAAGGATACTGATTATATCATTATATCTGTCTTGGAAGCCAGAATGTTCCTTTGAATCGAAAACGGTGAGACTTGTTTGCATGTACATGGGACATTTCATCAAAGACTAGCCTTTGGAAAGAACATCATGCTTGGTAACCCTGATAATCAACACAAGAAGAAGACCCTCCAGAGAACTACTGATGCACTGACTGCAACAAGAGATTGAATCCTGGCAATTGTTGTGGGGATGGCACATAACTGGACAGTATTTGGTTCTGTTATACACGGGGTGATGAGGCAAAGCTTATGCATGATCATCTCACAGCAACATGGTTATAGATATACTTATTATATCTAATTTAAGATTAGTTGGAGAAGAGAATAATTTTCCCCAAGTGCTCAACTGAATTTTATCCCCTATATAAATTAGTTTAACACAGCTGTACTTATCCCACACTGGCATATTACAACAGAAAAAGAAAAACAATATTTAAAGAGAGGGTCTCAAGTTTAAAAATTCTACCTCAAGAATGGTTTAGGCTTAAAATCAGGAAATGTATTTCATCATCTTCTTATTTTATGTCCACCTACTTTCTCAAGAATGATATTTTTCTCCAGAGAGTGGTCCCTCTTTATAATATGTACCCATTAAATTAAGTCTCACTATCTTTGCTGTAAGGTGAATTATGCCTACGATTGCACTTCTTCTAAGACATATTTATTAGTCTTTCTAGGACTCTAGCAGTTTGCACCAACACCATATTTTGAATGCATCAATTCATCTTAATTCTTTATGAAACTTTCAGATGCATAGAAGATGATCAGAGAACCAGCTTATAGCATAGCATCATGCATCCGGTAGGTGTAATTATACAGCAATATTAAGGATTATAGTAAAGTCATAGAAAATATGAGAGATAGAACCAATGGAATCAGAGACATTTCATGCTCTTCTCAGCCCCGCTGGGGGTCCATGTGGAGAGAAAGGAGGAAAGGACATAGGGAGAAGGGAACAGGAGGAGAAGAAGAGGAGTTGGGGAGGAGAGGCAGCCAAGAGAGAGCTCATTTATTCTGACCAAGCCTTATATAACTTTTGGGAACATACAAGCTCCCCACAGGAAAGGGTTGTACTATCGGTAATGCAGTAATGAAGGGGATGATCTAGGGGCATACACTTAATAGGAGGGGGCAGTAGTGGGGTCCCACATGTGGTAAGGGTGGACCCCAGACTCAAAGATGTGACTGAACAGGTTTGACTAGTTCTCTGGCTCTTCAGAGATCATATACAGTAGTGTGTGAACTCTGCCTTCCAGTGCCAGACAGGTGGTTAACAGACTTCAGGGAGAGGCAATCTATTGTGATATAACGGCAGGGGATGGGCTCTGCAGCCAGTGATCTGGCAGGCTGGAAACGTCAGGGAGAATGTCTCCCACCAAATACTGGCAAATAGTTTGTAATATTCCCTTAAAATTTTGAAGGAGCTATAATTGTGGAAAAGACTTATATTCCTCTGACAGAAGATGAACAAAATATCAAGTTTTGGTATATGTTCACCTTAGTCCTCAAAGTGATATCTTAGCTTTTTAACACTTGTACAAGGTCATTTGTAGCAAATCTGCCGAATACAATACATGGTTTTATTTTTGATTGCTAATTGCATTGAAATGGAGCCCTAGTCGTGTATCGGTTATGTGTTTGGGATTCCATACCCATGCCAGCCTTTCAAAACAATCAGCAACTCTGTGGGGAAAGACTAGACTTTGCACTATTAATATTGTAAAGTGAAATTCTTGACAAATCAGATCTTTTCTCTTTATATTGATATTCCTTCTTGATCTAAGTAAGGTTTCTGCTTTCTCTTTGTTGTGGTGTAACCCATATTAAAGAGTGTAATCTTCGTGTCACTGTTTCAAGTTCACTTCATTTTCAGCAGATAAGTTTGTGTCACCTGTATCTCGCATGTTGCTATCAATTCTTCCTCCAGACCTGCTGCTCTTTTTCATATATGCCAGCTTTTCAGATTTTTTGCCCAGCATAATATTAAATAAATATGATGAAAACATACAACCTTGGTGCACACCTTTCCTTATTTTAAACTGTGCAGTGTTCTGTGTGTTTGAATAACTGTCTTTTAGTCAGTGTCCAGGTTTCATATGAGCACAGTTTTCCATCCTGAATTCATGTTCTTTGTCATTTTATCCATAATTTACAATGTTCTACATTGGCAGATGACTTTGTTTTTTCTATAAAACATGAAATCTTCTGAATATTCTTTGCTTTTAGGAAGGTCCATCTAATATGAAGCAAAGCTACCCATAATTCCACATCTTATTCTAAGTCCAAAGCATACAGAAAATGATTTTCTTGGTAGAACTGATTTGAGTGAACATAGAAAATAGTCACTTCAGTTTAGTTAGTCTTAAATTAGCAAGTCTTTTGTAAAGGCTAAGATCCTTTCTGCACATCAATAAATTATTTCTATTTTCAATGATTTATAAAAGATGAATTAATATCATGAATTTTACTTATAAGGTTTTATTTATAAATTTGAAATTTAGTTAGTTTTATGTTATAGTTTCCAAACTTTTTGTAGATGTGTTTAAGAAAATCTTACTTATTTCAGCTAACATTTAATTGTGTTCAAAGACTAATTATTTTTTAACTTCAATCATGTTTTGCTTTAGTTTTCTTTTTAATGACAACCATATTTTCCAATTTACCTGAGTCCTATTATGCATTTTAAGATCTTGATATTGCTGATAGTGACAGTTTTAAAAGAACACCACTTGAGATCTTCAAGGATAAATATGTTCCTTGGAGGAATAATCATGATAGAGTGGGTTATGAGTTGAGCTGCAACCACAAGACACATAGTTAGAAATGGGAAGCCACTTGCCGAGAGACAAATGAAGCCCACTGCTCCCTTCAAGGGCTGTGGTCTGGAAACCCGCAGACACAGTTCTGCTCTGTCCTACGGGGTCGCTGTGTGTCAGAATCAACTCGGTGGTAGTGAATTTGTTTGTTTTAGTGAGAAGACATAGTATTTTGGAGGGGGGGCGGGCATCACTGCCTCTGGTGGTCGTGGGAGCTACCAGCCTTGCTCCTGGAGAGCTGCTGCTGGATTTGAACCGCCAAGCCTTTCCCGCACTCAACCACTGTGCCACTGGGGTTCAGCCGAGAAGACATAGTATTTTATATACTGATGGGTGAGGAATAAGTTATTGTTCTTGTTAGCTGCCACAGTGTCTGTTCTGACCCACAGCAACCATATGCACCACTGGAGGAAAAACTGCCCAGTTATGCACCATCCTCCAAATTGTCCCTGTTCATGAGCACTCTGTTCCAGCCATGGTGACAATCCATCTACTTGAGGAACTTCCCTCACTTTGTTGTCCTTCTACTTTCTCAAACATGATGCCCTTCTCCAGGGGCTGGTCTTTCCTGACAACATGTTTAAAGTTGTCTTTTTTTTTTTAAGTTAGTTTTAGGAATCTTTTAACTTCTTTCAAATGCTCAATTCACTACTGATCAGTTTATTCCTATGTTGCACGTGCCTTACACTCCTACTTCCCTTCTTTTTTTTATTTTTTAAACAATTTTTTGGTCTTTTTTTTAGGCATCACTGCCCTGGTGGTAGGAGTAGGAAGCCCAGCTTTTGCTCCTGTGAGCGGGAATTGAACCTCCATCCCAGTGTGCCGCAGTCCCACGCACAACCACTAAGCCACCGGGGCTCAGCCCCCTACTTCCCTTCTTAAGTAAAGTATGTGTCTGTGGTAATTATTAGTTTTTGTAAATATATTTAAATATTTAATCCTTCTCACTTCTTATAGCAATTCATTCTCATCTAAGCTAAACTTTTTACCTACTAAATCCCTATACTTGATACCTACGGATTGCAGTAGAAAAAGAAAGAATTGTACTTAATAACACCTCTAAATTCATGATGGTATAGCTCAGATACACACTTCACAGGGAAAAATAATGGTAATAAATTATCATTCTTTACCAAACTATCAAAAATATGACAATATAATATATAGAAACTACTCATAGTATTCTCAAACATTACTTGTATATATTAATATCTCCTAAACCCTTGATGTTAGTAATGATCTTGTATTTTATATCATTCGGGAAATATAGTTACCTGAAAGGAATTTAATATTCTTTTCACTGCTTTTTGTATACTACAGTGTTGATTTCCTTGTTCAATTTCAATTTTATTTCTTGCTAAACAGACCTCAAATTTGCTCTTTTATGCACATTCCATTAATCAGATGTTAGAATCATTTCAGAACTAAATACTGAAACTCTGACTAATTACTGATAATAAATTAAGTTAGTTAATTAGAAATGACATGAGGGAAAGTCAAAATTCTGAGAATATTCTGTACAGTATTTTCTTCTCTCAAATGGAGGAAGTAGAGGGAAAAAAATCATTTGTCTTTGCTGTGTGTCTGCAATCATCTCAAGTTTCTTAAAACAAAGAGAACAGGAAAATGGCATCCATGACAAAAACCAGGCAAGTTATTAAAAAAGAACAAGACAGATAAACTAAAGGGATGAAGATGTAATTGAATTGCACATTTTGTTACAATAAATTTACCATGCCTTAAAATATTGATGAAATAAGAAATTATGAATATCAGCTAATAAAGTTGAGTCAGGATTTTCTGATAATCAACGTAGAAGTCTTTCTACTTGATATAGGATACATTTTCTATCTTCCATTATATAAATTCTCTTAATCACATATTTCTTTTTTTTCATTGTAAACAAAGATTTTATTGGCACATTATCCATATAACATGCAATTCAAAATTATGAGTGTTATGATCATTACCACAGTCAATTTTAGAACATTTTCTTCTTTCTTGTTCTTGTTGTTATTAACTCCCTATTCCACCCAGCTTCCTCTGCCATACCACCAAGAAACTATTATAGTTCAGTTATTGTTTCGAGCAATGTACCTATACTAGATTTTGTATACAGAAAAACATGCTAAAACAATGATAAGAAATGAAAGCAAAAACATACCAAAGAAACCTAACAACAACAATAAAATAAAGCAGAGACAACCCTCAATAGGAAAAGAAGTAGAAAAGACTTAAAAACCTGGACCAAATTTAAAATGGGCAAAAAGAGAGATCAAATGACAAGTTGTTAAATCATTGCATTTTCAATGATTCACTTTGCAATGACCTCTGCAAGGCTCTCATACTCCTCATTCTTGGTCAGAGGGGATTCACCCTTGCATGAATTCCCTCTACCCCACCGGCTTTCCACCCCTCCAGCAGCTCCAATCCAACCACCTGGCTGAAGGGGCTCAGCCATCTTGGTCTCCCCACATCCCCAGTTCCCCTCTCCACTAGTAAACCCTCTCCAGTCCATCTGGATTTGTGGGGTAGAGTTGGGACCATGATGGTTGAGGGGAGAAAGGCTTCAGGAAATAGTGGAAATTAGTATGCATTATCACTCCCTTCACTGCTCTGTCTCATCCCCGTGACTCCCAGTGGGCCTTCGGTCCTCATCCTGTTCTCCACTTCAGTCGTAATGATGAGATTCTTGATCTTTGATGCTCGATACCTGCTCCCTCCAGCCCCTCTTGATCACACATACTGGTGTGCTTCTTCCATGTGGACTTTGCTGTTTCTGTGCTGAACGGTGACTCGATTATCTCCACGTCTTTGAGAGTCCAGACATTCAATCATTTGGTAGCTGGCCACCATCGTTTCTCCTACTCTGTTTGCCTCTGTATACATTTGTCTTCAGCAATATCGAGAGTCAATTGCTCCATTGATCTTAGTTGTTGTTCTTTGATGTCTGATGCCAGATTGTTTCAGCACCTCATGATCGCACAGGCAAATGAGCTTCTTCTATGGCTCATGCTACCACAGGGTCTAAACATGTCCTCAGTGGGCACAGTGATATGTGTTTTTTGCCTAGACCATCCACCACTGTGTGCCCACACTGGCTGTTATGTTTCTTCTGTGTGGGTGTGGTCTCTTCCCAAGTAAATGGTCTATTCTTTATCTTCAGGCTTTTAAGACCTCAGACGATATATCCTATGATGGCTGAGCACCGTCAGCTTTCTTCACCACATTTGCTTGTGCATCCATTTTACCTTCAGTGATTGTGTTGGGCCAGTGAGCCTTGAGGAATACAAGATTCATATAACAAAGTGTTCTTGCATTGAGTGAGCACCAGGATGAGGGCGCAAGGTCCATTTTGCTACCCTAGTACTAGGCCTATAGATATGTTCTTAAATTTATTCCCACCTTATACTAGATAGTTGTATTTATGTATGGACATACCTATGTTTAGACCTCTGCAAGTGCCCTTTGCCCTCTAGCTCTTTCCTCTATTTCCTTCCATCTTCCTCCTGTCCCACCATCATGTTCCACCTTCATTGGTATTTCAGTGTTTCCTCACAGATTCATTGTCCTTGATTAATCCCGACCAGACCCTCCTTTCCATCGATTAATCCCATATTCTCCTTTCCATCGATTCTAGACCACTTGTTCCTCCCCCACCCCCATCCATGTGTTTGTCCACATCCCCTTCTCCAACCCTCTCTTGTGTCCCCAGGAATCACTATTTGCCTAGTCCTTTCTATGGTGCATTGGGTCTCCAGAAGGATGTATTCCTCTGAGCATCATGTGTCAGTGTGAAGCTTGGACCAGCTCTCTTCCTCTTCCTCTCTTCTTGTCTTTGTCCCTGTGGGTGTGGGATCTGGCCCTCCCCAAGCCTGTTCTCTGCCACACCCACTTCTAGAGAAGGAGTCCATCTGACTCTGGTTGCATCTGTCTCTGTAGCTCTCTCTCTTCTTGCATCCTTCCATGCATCTAGACTGACCTCATGAGTGTGCACACACCCACTCCCGTTTCTGTGGAGAAAAGACCAGTACTCCTCCCTAGGTGGATTAATGCCCTGTTCCCTCTGTTATCCTTTCACTTTTGAACTCCCTTTTATCTCCCTATGCCCTCCACACCCTCATCCTTCTCCCACTACTGTGTTGCACCCAACGTGTACCTCCCTGGTTTGGTCCTCCCCCATCCCCTTACCCTACATCTCGTACCAAGTGTTAAGGTATAGGAGTCTTCTCTTTTATACTCACTATACTGTTTCTACTTACCTCAGGCGACTCATGCAGTACTTCTCCTTTGTGATAGACTGGCTCAGTATAACTCCCTCCAGTTCTTTCCACATGGAGATGTTTCATAAGCTCATCGGAGCTTTTGAATGAGGCATAGTACTCCATTGTATGTATGTGCCAGGGTTTGTTGATCTATTCATCTACTGATGGAAATTTAGATTGCCTCCAACTCTTTGTGATTGTGAATTGTGATGCAATACACATTGGCATGCATACCACTGGCTATGGTCTATTTCTTGTCTCTTCTGGATATATGCCCAATAGTGGGATAGCTGAATCATAGAGTAGCTCAACTTCCATTTTCATTAAATATTGCCAGACTGCTTTCCATAATGGGTGCACATATCTACACAACCACCAACAATATAGAAGTGTTTCTATTTCACCACATCACCTCCAGCATTGGTTACTCTGATTTTCTGATCTGGGTTAGCCTCAAGGGTTTGAGATGATATCCCATGGTTGTTTTGATCTGCATTTATCTGATTGGCTAGTGAGCGGGAGCATTTTCTCATATGTTTATTAGCCATATGGACCTCCTCCCTAGTGAAACTTCTTTTCATTTATTTTTCGCATTTCTTCAAAGGATTATCTCTTCTACTCTTCTTGCAGGAAATGAGGGTATTGCAGATTTTGTCTGTTGTATTGTTGCAAAAAAATCCTTTCCCAGTCTGTGGGTTGCCTGACTACCCTCTTGGTAAAGTCCTTTGATGCACACATGTGTTTTATTCTTAGTAAGTCCCATTTGTCAATTTCAGGTACTCCTGCATTTGAACCCTGTACTAATGCATTTAGCCTTTGTATTCCCTGGATCAAAGTTCTTAGATTTTCCCCGATTCTCTCGCCAATAGTTTTGATGGTTTGTTGTTTTACTTGCAGGTCCGTGATCCACCTTGAGTTTGTTCTTGTGCATGGGGAGAGGTAGAGATCCTGTTTCATTTTTCTACGTGTAGATTTCCATCATCTCCAGCACCATTTTTGCAGAGAGCGTCACCCTCCCATTTGATGCTTTTAGGGCTCTTGTGAAAAATCAGCTGTCTATGTGCTAATGGTTCTATTTCTGAGTTTTCTATTCTTTTCCATTGATCTGTGTATCTGTCATTAATCCAGTACCATGCTGTTTTGACCACTGTGGCTTTGTAGTAAGTGTGAAAATCAGGTAAAGCCAGCCCTCCGACTGTGTTCTTATCCTTGAGATCCCTGTGAATTCTGGGCCTTTTCTCTCTCCATATGAAATTGGTTGTCAGTTTTTCCAGTTCTCTGAAGGTCGTTTGTATTTGGATTGGGATAGTGTTGAACTTATGGTGTCCTGGGTAGGATGACATCTTTACTATATTGCACCTACCAATCCATGAGCATGGGATATTCCTCCACTTGTGGAGGTCACTTTTCATTTCCTGTAGTATAGTTTTGAAGTTTTCCCTGTATAGGTCTTTTGTCTTTTTGGTTAGATATATCCCAAGGTACTTCAATTTATTCTTGGCTATTGTGAATGGTGCTGCATTCTTGATCTCTTCTTCTGTGCTCTTGTCAGATGTGTAGAGCAGACCAATCGACATCTGTTTGTTGATCTTGTATCCTGCCACTCTTCCATATTCCTCTATCACTGTTAGTACTCCGGATGTGGAGCTCTTGGGATTTGCGATGTAGAGGATCATGTCATCAGCGAATAATGATAATTTGACCTCCTCCTCTTCCGTTTGGATACCTTTGATGTCTTTTCGTTGTCTTATATTATTTGCTAAGATATCCAGTACTATATTGAATAGTAGTGGGGATAACTGGCATCCTTGTCTAGTCCCCTTCTTCAGTGGAATTGATTTAGTCTTTACTCCATTGACTATTATGTTAGCTCTTGGCTTCTCATAGATAGCATGTATTAACTTGAGGAACTGGCCTTCTATTTCTATCAGTCTGAGTGTCTTGATTATGAAAGGGTGCTAGATATTGTCAAATGCCTTTTCTGCATCTATAGATATTATCATATGATTCTTATACTTCATCTTATTGATATAATGTATAATATTGATTGATTTATGGATGATGTACAATATTGATGGATTTACGGATGTTAAACATCCCTGCATCTCTGGGGTGAGTCGTACCTGATCTTGGTGGATTATGCTTTTTATATATTTTTGTTTTCTACTGGCCAATATCTTGTTGAAGATTTTTGCACCTATGTTCATTAGCGATATTGGTCTTTAGTTCTCTATTCCTGTGGGATCCCTTCCCTGTTTGGGTATTAAAGTTATACTGGCTTCATAAGATGAGTTGGATGGAAGGTCCTGAATATGTCTATCATATCAAATCGTCTTATTGTGGCATTTAGTTCAATAGCCTCTTTGCTGAGCTTCTTTCCTGAAGATCTCTCTTTCTCTGATAATGATGTGCTAAAGTCTCCTACTACAATTGTTGAGTCTGTGACATCTTTTTCCATGTTATGAATAGTCTGTTTGACAAATTTCACGGATCTCTCATTTGGCACGTATATATTTATTATGCTCACTGGTTCCTGGTGAAGCGTACCCTTGAGCATATAAAGTGCCCCTCCTTTTCTCTTTTTATGGCCTGATCCTTGAGGTCTGTTCTATCTGAGATTAGGATTGCGACCCCTGCTTTTTTTGATTCACCATTAGCCTGATATATCCTCTTCCAGCCTTTTAATCTTAGTTTATTCTTTTCTGCCAGCTTAGGGTGTGTTTCCTGCAGGCAACAGATTGAAGCATTATGTTTTCCAAGCCAGTCAGCCAATCTTGTAATTTTATTGATAGAGTTCAGACTATTGACATTTAGAGTTATGATCCCAATCTGTGGGTTATTGCTGGTCTTTTGTGTTTTTTTGGTGTGTGTTTTCTTATTCCTCTTTTCATAGCTCTGCTGTGTTTTCATAGGGGGCTTCTTTATTGCTATGTTTTCTACTTGTGGTTGTATGTTCTTGGCAATTGGGGTTATTCTGTTGGCTCTTGGATGAGGTTGGAGTATAGGATGTTCTCCTGTTTGTGCTTGGTGGGTGTTGGTCTTCTGCCCATAGTTAGTTGGCAAGGATTTTCCTCAGGATTGGGTATCTCACGGCATATTTTTTTAGTTTTTCCTTATTTTGGAAGATCCTTATTTCCCATCTACCTTGATAGATAGCTTTGCAGAGTAAAGAATTCTAGGGGCAGCATTGTTTTCCTTCAACTTCTGGAAGATATTGATCCACTCTCTTCACCTCTTCATGGTTTCTGTTGATAGGCCTGCACATCTTCTTCCCTGAGAGCCCTTATATGTGTCCATCCTATTTTCTCTTGCTGCTTTCAGGATTTTCGCTTTTTCCTCGAAGTTGGATAGTTTAACTATTATATGCCTTGGTGAATTCTTCCTGGGGTCTAGTCTGCTCAGTGTCCTTTCTGCTTCCTGTATGATAGGCTTGTTCTCATTTATTACGTTGGGGAAATTTCTTTCAGAAATTCCTTTGTTAAATTAGCTGTTGAGTTCTTCACCGTCTCTTGTTCTGTTAAGCCAATGATTCGGATGTTGTTTCTTTTCATAGCATTGCTCATTGATCTCAGGTTTTCCTCTGTCTCTAATTATCTTGTTTGATTGATTTTCACGTTTATTGAGGTCAACCTGGTTGTCTTCAAGATCGTTGATATGAGTCTCAGTTTCATCTAATCTGTTCATGAGATCAGCCCTGTGCACAGCTTCTATTTCCCCTGTTAACTCCTATATTTTCCTCGGGTGCTTGATCCTCAATCCCTCTATTGTGGATTTCATCCCTTCTATTGTGGCCTTCATCCCCTCTATCGTTGCACCCTTTGTCTGTGTAGCTTCCTTCATCTCTTTTATTTCTCCTGTCAATCTTCTAAGAATGTCTTTTTGTGGTAGAACCATATCAGATTCTTCTATGAGTGTAATGAGATCTGTTGATGTGGTTCATCTTTCTTGTTTACTTGTTAGCATTGATGTTATATTCTGTTTTTACGGATTGTTTTTGAAGAGGGTGGTGCCATGTTTCTCAGTTACCAAAGGCTCTTGTGTAGTTTTATAGTGATTAGTGCCTGTGTTTTGCTGTTTTACACTCTCAACCATAGACTTCCACACTGCACACTGCAGCAAACTCCCCAGCGCCAGACTCCCAAGCACACAGGACAGGCAACCCAGGTTCTCAGCTGCCAGGGTCACAGAAGTTAGACTGAGGCCCTGGGTCAGACAAAATGAACCCTTGTTCCCCTATAGACCCCTGTGCACACAGGCTCCTAGACAGCGAATGGAGAGTTCTGGCTCCAAGGGCTCATTCTCCACCCTGCATTGGAGGCAGGCTGCAGCTCTGTGAGAGCTGCAGTTCCGACCAAGTCGCCGTTCCAACCAGGCCTCGGTTCGATCAGGTCACACACCCGACTGAGCCATGGTTTGACTAAGCTGCGGATCCAACTAGACCACGGTTATGACTTAGCCATGAATCCAACCCAGCCACGGATCTGAACAACCTGCGGTTCCGACCAAGTCACTGTTCCGACCAAGCCGCGGACCCAACTAAGCCACCGTTCTGACCAAGCCACGGTTCCGACTGAGCCGCAGCCCTGACGAGACAGTGCCCTGAGCTCGTCCAAACCTTCCCAGCAGCACCCTGGCAATGATCATTAAAATGGCGGGTCAATCCCCGGCTGGTCTTCACTGTGGCATGGCAAAAACCCCCAACTCCTCAGAACGCAGTGAATCTGTACCCATCTAACTTACGATGACCCTCTCGTGATCTGGTAGCACTGAAATTCTCCTACAGACACTTTCCCTGGGCCTGATCCGGCTCTAGTTGTCTCTGGTGTGTATCACGCAGTCGCCATCTTACCAAATATTTCTTTTTATTTACTGGCCCAGTGCTATTCTTTTTTTCTGACTTGATTTTATATTAGTTATTTTTTAAAATCGTTTTATTGGGAGCTCATACAACTCTCATCACAATCTGCATACATTCATTGCATACAAAGCACATATGTATGCTTATTGCCATTATCCTTCTCAAAATTTTTTCTTTCTACTTAAGCCGTTGGTATTAGCATTTCCTTTTTCAACTTCCTCCTCACTTCCCCCTTCCTTGTGAGCCATTGATAATTTATAAATTATTGTTATTATATTGTCATATTGTACACTGTATGATGTCTCCCTTCACACACTTCTCTGTGGTTCATACCCCAGGGAGGAGGTTATATGTGGATGCTTTAAATCAGTTCCCCCTTTCTAGTCCACCTTCCCTTCACCCTCCTGGTTCCACCACTCTCATCACTGGTCCTAAAGTAATCACCTGTCCTGGATTTCCCATGTTTTCAATTCCTATCTGTACCAGTGTACGTCCTCTGGTCCAACTGGATTTGCAAGGTAGAATTCAGATCATGGTAGTGACAGGGAGGAAGCATTTAAAAACTAGAGGAAAGTTGCATATTGTATCGTTGCTACATTGTACCCAGATTGGCTTGTCTCCTTCTCACAACCCTTCTCTAAGGGGATGTCATTTTGCCTGTAGATGGACTTTGGGTCCCCAATCTGCACTCCCTCTCACTTGCAATGATATAATATTTAGTTCTTTGTTGCCTGATACCTGATCCTTTCGATGTCTTGTGCTTCTTCCATGTAGACTTTGTTGCTTCTCAGTTAGATAACTGCCTGTTTATCTTCAAGCCTTTAAGATGCCAGATGTCAATTTGATGTTACTGCAACTCTGATGGGAGAAATCTTACCCTGGTAACCCAAGTAAAATTTAAATGTAACGTTTTTCCTGTTATTTTTATTTAGTTAGTTAGTTAGTTTCTCTTTCCCCAGCTTGTGAGGTACTGTGAAAGATGTGCTCAGCTATATCTGGAGGGAGAACTTATTAAGTGAACATAGAGTTCTACTCAAAGTTGCTCACCAAGAACGTGTACTTGAAGGTCAAATCACAATATTATATTAAAATATTTTCAGGGGAAAAAATGAATTGTTTATTTTAAAAACATTTTGAAAAATATTTTACATTTTGAAATTATGAAACAACCCTTAATTTATGCAAAGTTTTAGACCTAAAATAAATTTTAAGACAGTTTTAATTATAGCGATGAGTTGTAAAAAGAAAGGATGTAATTTCTTATGTCTCCCAGTAACTTTTAAATATAGCAGCATGCTAATCAAGGTAAATGAATAATAAGAAACTTTCCCTTAATCAATTAACTAGTATTTACTCAAATCATCTATTTTTTTTATTTTTATCTAGAGGGATATGTGCTCAAAAAAACAAACTGTTGTGCATTGCATATTTATCTGCTGTTATTAGGTGCCATAAATGCATTTCTTCCTTAGAGAAAACCTAAAAGAACACACGGTTGCACACTACTTTGTCCTTTGCCATGCTCACATTTTTCTTGCGTTTGAGCCCATAGTTGAAGCCATTGTGTCCAGCAATCTTGTCAAAGACCTTCTTTTTTGTTTCCCCTCTAACAAATATGGTGGTTTGGGACTGTTGTATTCCAACAGTTTTGCCATCCTCCATTCTAAGGAGCATTCTGACTGTCCTTCTTCCAAAAGAGAATTGTTTGTTCTTTTGACAGTCCATGGTATTCAGCACCATTATTCAAACACACAGAGTCATCTTTAGTCTGCCTTATTCAATGATCAACTTTCTCATGCTAAGTAGAGGTTGAAAATACCAAGGCTTAGTAAGTTTAAATATCTTCTATTGAAATTTACATGATCCCTGATGCCATTCACACAGATTCTATGGGAGTTATTAGTAGCAAGGTCAGTAGTTCAAAACCCCAAGTCATAAATATTTACAGTAGCTATACTCAGTGCAGTCCTAATGAGTGACTAAGAGTCAAAATGGACCCAATGCTAGTGATAAAAGTCAAGTGAAACTTATGGTCATTTTTTGAATAGTCATACTTTACACTCCAAACTCCTTTGACACCAATATCTCCAACTCAGACTTATCTGCCTCCTCTTTTTCTTAGCTCCACATTGTCAAATCACTGAGGAATTACCTAAGCATATTAACTATTCTATATAATTTTTATTTCCACCACCTGTGGACTGTCATTGTTACTGTTGTTAGGTGCCATCTTCAGGAAGTGGTCACTCCTGACAACATTTCCAAAGTACATAGTCAAAGTACCTCTATGTTTGCTTCTGGTGAGGACCCAGGACCTGCTTCTTGCAGGACAGACATTTGTCTCTCAGGGCACATTTGTCTCTCATGGTATTTGCACCATTCTTCGCCAGCATCACAATTCAAATACATCAATTCTTCTTTGGTCCTCTTTATTCAATGTCCCAATTGCACGTTAGCTTGTCCAGGTATGCCTTAGTCCTTAAAGTACATCCTTGTTTTTTCCAAAACTCTCAAGAGATCTTCTACAACAAGTTTACCTAAGGCAAATGTCTTGACTACTTGACTACTGCTGCCATCAAGCATTGCTTGTAGATCAAAGCAAAACAAAATCTGTGGCAAATCTTACCTTTCTTTCCATTTATCATGATGTCATCCTATTAGCCCAGTGGTTTTTCCTCTTTATAGTGAGTTGCAATCCACACTGAAGGCTTCAATTTTTTATATTCTTCAGCAAGTGCTTTTTCATGATCAGCAAGAAGGGTTGTGCCAGCTGTAGATTGGTGGTTGTTAAGAAGCTTTCCTCAGGACCAGTAATGAGAGCAGCAATACCATGAAGAAAAAGTCGGGGTGGAGAACACATGTGATCAATATACAACCCCTCCTCCTCCTAGGAGGATAAGCAACAGATAGGGGTGAAGGGAGACAGTGGATGGTGTAAAATATGAAAATAAAAATAATTTTTAAATTATCAAGTGTTCAAAAGGGTGGGAAGGAAAAAAATAACTGATATGAAGGCTGAAGTAAAAAGGAAATATTTTGGAAATGATAAGGCAACATATGTACAAATGTGCTTGCTACAATTGATGCATAAATTATTATGAGAACTGTGAGAGCTCTCAGTTAAATGGTCTATATTTAAAATAAATTTAATTAATTAATAATAAAATTTTTAAAAGACGCTTTCCTCCATTTCTGAATCTTGATCATTTATTCCAGCTTCTCTTATTATTTCCTCAACATGCAGATTGAATAAGTTTGATAAAAGGAAGCAACCCTGATGTTAAGCCATGCAGTACTTCCTTGTTCTGTTTCTACAACTACCTCCTGGTCTATGCACAAGTTCTGCATAAACACGATGGAGTGTCCTGGAATTTTCATTCTTTGCCACGTGTTCCAGAGTTTATTATTATTCATGCAGTCTATTCACTTTGCATAATGAATAAAACCAAATGAACACCTTTCCAATCTTCTCTGCTTTCAGCCCCAATTCACCTGACACCAGCAATGATATCCCTTGGTGCATGTCCTCTTCTGAGTCCAGTCTGAATATCCAGCAACTACCCGTCAATGTGCTCCTGCAACCTCTGTTATACAATAATCAGGAACATTTTACTTACATATACTCTCAATGATGTTGTTTTTTTTAATTTGAGCATTTTGATGGGTCATCTTTATATAGAATGGACACAATTAAGGGGCTGTTGAAATCAGTTGGCCAAATGTAAGAGACCTGTTTGGTAGGTACCCATGGGCTATATGATAGAGTTGACTGCCCTTAATTCTATGAGCATCCACCAATTTTTTGTTTTTGTTTTTTGTTTGTTTGTTTTTGGCATCACTATCTGGAGGCCCAGTCTTTGCTCCTGTGGAGCCACTGCTGGAATTGAACCTCCATCCCAGTGGGCCGCAGTCCCGCGCACAACCACTATGCCACCGGAGCTCAGTCAGAGCATCCACCAGTTTTAAGATTTCTTTCTAATTACAAACACAGGAGAATTCTTGAGGTTGGGTGTTTCTTCAACATGACCTTTTCTTAGCTGCTCCTGGATTAACTCATGCAAATCCTGCAACTTTTCTCTCTTATGGGGCCAATGTTCTATCCATAATGGTTCATTTGATTTTGAAGATAGTTTAATGGATTCAGGTCCAACCACAAAAGTGACTATCCAAAGTCACAGTGTTCATTTTTAGGAGTAACCTTGATTGGAGAAAGATCTCCTTATTCATTTTTCTGTGAGACTGCTTCCTTTATATCCTGTATCAATCATGTCCTTTGGTGTCAATTTCATGATTGGGAGTGTAGGGGTGGGAGTCTAGCCTATCAATCTGGAGATAGGCAATGAGACCACTGCATGGGCATGGCTTTCTCTTCAGAATTCTGGGAAATCTCGCTGAATTTTCCCCTTGGAGATGAGAGACATAAGCTCAGAGATATTGAGTTTGAGAGACATTGAAGCTAACAAGACATGATGGCAGCATGCTGATAGACCCTGAGTTCTGGAAACTGAAGGAGTCAGAGAAGAAGCCACATGGGCTAATCCTGATGGAGTCAGACCACTCTGAAGCTGGAAAAGCTACATAGAGACTCCTGTCAGTGCTGATATGCTTTGATCACCATGGATACATAAGACTCTGCACCCACTGGCCTGTGATTGTCCTGGCATCATTGCATATATCCAGTGAATTTGTAGAAGATTTTATAGATTGGTATCAGACATATGGGCTAATATCAGACTTGTGGGTCTGGACTGGACTGGGTTGGGGTGCTTTCTCAGTGTTCCATTCCTCTTGCATATAAATCTCTCCCTTATACACATATGCATGCTTATGAATTTGTTTCTCTAGTCTACGGGGATTAACACATACCCCATATCACTCAGTGTGTTTTGTACTAGGGAAATGTGTGGAGGAATGTAGTCTGTCCCCCCATTGCTGCAATCAATCTCTCCCCCATATTTTTATGGAAGTTAGTGTGACTATGGGATTAATTAAGGAAAATTCACCTTCAGACCCTGTATACTCTTAAGATTTTACCACTCATATATTTTCCTTGTTTATTTTTCCTATTGCCCCCATGTGGCAGTCACCTAATTTGGTGTCAATTTGTGGATTAAGAGTGTAGGGTTGGAGTCTAGCCTGTCATCTGAAGCTGGCCAATGAGACCTCTGTGTGGGCATGATTTTCTCCTGAGAATTCTGGGGAAAGCGGTAATTCTTTCTTGGAGGCAAAGACACTCTCTTTCTTCACTTGCTTGGAGATACTCAACTAATAAGACTGGCCCCGTGTGAGTCATCCCTAAGGAAAAACCACATGGACCTCCCCTGATGCAGCCAGAAACCTGGCATTACAGAAGTCATATGGAGATGCTGAGATGCTGCACCATCACTGGATCCAAAGACTTTCTACTGACTCGCTTGTGGCTGGTCCACATTTAGCATCATTGCATGTGTTTAGTGAGTCTGAAAAGGACTTCAGAGATTGGTATCAGACATGTAGGCTAATATCAGATTTATGACCTTGGACTGGACTGGGCTGGAATATTTTCTCGATGTTCAATTCTTCTTCCATATTAACCTGTCCCTTATGTACATATGCATGTTTATGGATTTGTTTCTCTAATCTACCCAGACTAACACCCCGTGTTATACCGGGAGCAGTTACTGGCTATGCCTTTTGTTATTGTCAATGATGTTTTTATTACAGGTGACATAGGCTCCTGAATCTAAAAGGCCTGAAAACCTATTTCCTTCCATTATTATCTTCATAAAGAGGTGCTCTTGCTTATCCTTAAGAGCATTCCCAAATAATCCATGACCTATGGACAAGTCTGGCTCCCCTGGCCACAGGTGATGTTTGTTTTATCAATAGGAATGGAAGGAAGTAAAACTAACCGGCTTTTACAATCTCCCTTCTTTTTATCCCAGAAGATTTCAGATTTAATTACAGCTTTAATCTTCCCTTCATAGCTTTATTCAATGACTTCAATAACAACTTGAACACTTTGCGTATTTAGGCTAGATTTCCATAATAAGAATCCTACTGTTCCAGTAGGTGTCACCAAACACTGGTCTTAACCCTTAACACTTGAAGACCTTGTGGAACCAGCTGAGCTTCTTTCCATCTGATTGGTCAATTCTAGATCTGGTGGCACTACTAAGTGCTAACACTGGGTGTGGCTGAGGCATTGTATGGTGAGCTGGCCTGAAACGGCACCCTCCAGGCCCCATTGGGTGGTGCTAGGAGCACACATTGTTCCCTGTTCCCTGTTGAGCTATGTTGACAAGTGGAACCCCTTTGCTACTGACTCTGGAGTGTCACTGGTTCATGCAGTGGTTTCCTTTCTTGCAGTAGGGATGAAGTCTGAGTTCTCCATAATCTGGCCCCAACCAATCCTGGCAGCCTGGCTGCATGATGGGCATAGCGAATATTCTCTTTGAAAATGTCCAAATTTCTAACAGTGGAAACATTTCCCTTTACGTTAGGTATAATTGGCCACAGCAGTAGCCAAAGGTCTGCTTCATATGTCTCAGATCCAATTCCTAGAAATCTTAATACTGTCTAAAACAGTGCCTGTGATGGGTAGGTTTGTTATGCCAACATGGCCACAGAAGATTGGTGGGTCTGTTGTGATGGCATGGCCAATGAACATGCGGGATGA
>PVJH01010547.1:0-16428 GCA_004026705.1 Nesogale talazaci
TGCTAGGGGTTATTTCTGACTAGAATATTTGCCCCATGCTATGCTGCTTCCCTGCCTTGGAGAAGTTGGCCAGGCACCAGAAGAACCACCCTAACCCCTTGATCCTCCTCCTAAGAAATAGCTTCATCATTGGGAGCCCACTAGTCTCATCTGTCAACCCTCTAGAAAGCATGGAAAGTTGGTGCCAAAACTACAAGAGTTGTCTAGTCTAGTTTTTAAAAATTCTGATCCCTTTCACTTTCCTATCTGAGTTTGGACCCTTGATTCCTGAGACATTTTTCTGTATAGAGGCCCTATGAACTGGGAGGGCTTTCCTGAAGAAGCCAGATTGGGCCTGAGGGGTGGGGTGGGTAAAAAGGTGGTACGAGGGATCTTAGCTTTCGTTGACCAACTAGCCATGTGACCTTATGCAGTTCACTTTGATGGTAGCTTCAATTTTCTCATTTTTCCAGGATTGTTATGAAAATTTAATCTTTGGATTAATCCAATTTCGCATGAAGCAGCTCTAGAAGCTGAATTTATTTAAATGGCACTGTTTGGGGGGTTTCGTTTTGAATATTCTAGTTTTCTAATTTACTCCCAATAATGGAGCCTATCAGATATGGAGGTTATGGGTAAATGAGGGGCTGCTTTTGTTACTTCAATTCTTAAATATTGATTGATTTCCACTGTAATTTAAGATGAAAAGAATAACTTAAATTTGAATGCTTTTTCTAGCTGGAAGCCCTTGGGAGAGTTAGCTTATCATAGAATTGAAATGGTAATGCTTATTGCATACATAATTGAGACTTAGGTGATAAAGTGTATCTGTCGCCTTTCATCAATGGTAGTTATTTCTTCCGTTCTACTTGACTTTTTCCCTTTCACTGTAATGCATAGCTCTTTCCTGTAAAGGAAGGAAGGAGAGGACTGCCACTTCTGACACCATTAAGCACAAAGCTTTGTACTAGTCACAGCTACTTGCTTTGTCCCCAGAATTGCCCTGTGAGATAGATGTGCCTATTTTGCAGATGAAGAAATAGTACCTCAGGGAGTTAAAGACCCTCATACGCAATAAATGGCTGAGTTGAGAGTCATGCCAGATCTGTTTTACTCCATAGTCTGTGCTCTTTCCACTGCTCCACCATCTTCCCCAGCATTTCTTTGATGAAGCTCAATAGGTACCTCCTCTGTTTGTGGAATGTTGATTCTACCTTCTTGCCTCCTTAAATGAGGAGAATTCAGTGTGACACATAATGCTTTCTCATCTTTTTTAGTAATGAATAGTTGCTTAAAATAAAAAAGCTTTGCACTATTCATAGCCTGTCAAAGAACATAACTAGAAGAAATGAACACATTTATGAAAATAATTCATAATAAAAGGTCACATAATTAATGCCAAAAATAAGACAAAAATCGGGTTTGTTTTGAGTATTTGTAGCTTAAAAGATCATTTTTGGAGAGATGGTGTGGGAACTGGTAGGAATAGAGGTGTTGGGTGTGTCGATGGGTAGTCTTAGAGATGGTGGCATTTGAGACACATGTGAAAGGATAAGTGAAAAATTGGGAGGGGTTGTGATAATGAACAATGATGAGAAGATAGGCTGGGGGTGCCAAGAGAAACAAGTGATGAAGCCAGTAATGGTTATTCACTCGATTTATGCACAAGATGGTTCCTCTTTGAACAGTGAAATAAAACCCAAACTTTTTATCAATGATGCACCATTAACATTAATGAAAATATTTTACTTAAAAAAATATGATACTCACTTTGGGGGAAATGCCAGTATATAGGAATTAAAAGAATACTATTTCACTATAGGATAGGAAGCAATCTTAAAATATCCCATTTCTTTTAGTGGCTAACACAAGTAGTAGTAGTAGTATTCTTATTTTACAGAAGGGAGAGCAGGAAGGTTACTTGAGGGAAGAGATCAACTATGCCTTATTTAAACACACTGGTAGTTGTGCTGCCATTTTTATGTAATGTAGACGTTACTGTATTTATTTGCATACATACATAGTGGGTAAAGCCTTGCGCTGGTAACCCCAAGGTCAGAAGTTGGAAACCACTAGCTGCTTCTTGAGAGAAAGGTGAAGTTTTCTGTTTCTGTTAAGATTACAATCTCAGAAGCTCACAAGGGCAGTTCTTCCTGTGAACTATTGGGTCACTATGTGTCAGAAACGACTCAGAAACTGCATATGGAAACATGTCTAGTTTTTAAGAAAGAAAGTCATAGATCTTATAAGAACTGTTTCTATCAGTTCTAGCCGTTTTATATCTTTCAAATTGTATTAAGACCTTGACTGATTTTAAATTGTATTAAAAACTCCTAAACAGACTTAGAACTAATTATAGGTTTTTCTTTCTTTTGTCAATTTGTTGTTGGTTTGGTTTGGCTTTGTCTTGTTTTTGTGCTTATTTTAATCTCTGCTTGCCTTGTCAATCTGGAGGAGAAAACTATCTGCTAGACCCACGGTTCCAGAGGGTACACTGGGGAGGGGGTTGGCAGGAAAAGGAAGTAGGAAACAAACCCAGGGACAAGGGAACACATGTGATCTAAAATCGATAGCGAGGAGGGTGTAGGAGGCCTGCTGGGGTTTGATCAAGAGCAATGTTGCTGAGAGGAATTTCTGAAGCCCAAATGAAGGCTGAACATGATAATGGGGCAAGAGGAAAGTAAAAGGAAATAGAGGAAAGAACTAGAAATTAAAAGACATTTATAGAGGTCTAAAAACAGGCATGTACATATGCAGTTATATTTATATACAACAATAAATAGATCTATGTACATATATTTACATGTTAAGTATTACGATAGCAGATGGACATTGGGCCTCTACTCTTCTTGAGTAGAGCTCTCCCCCAAGGCGAGAAGACATTGTTCTAATAGCCTGACATTCTGAGATGCTCACCTTCCCGACAGGACCGCTGAAGGCAAAATGGGTGCATACGCAAATGTGAAGAAAGCTGGTGGTTCTCGGCTATCAAAAGATATAGCATCTGGAGATTAAAAGACTTGAAGAGGCCACCTGAGAAGCAACAAAGCCCACATGGAAGAAGCACAGCAGCCTGTGCGAACATGAGATGTTGATGGGATCAGGTATCAGACATCAAAAGTCCCAGAACAAAAAATCATATCAATGTGAATGAGGGAGAAGGCGGAGTGGAGACTCAAAGCCCATCTGTAGACAGCTGGACATCACCTTACAGAAGAGATGAAACCAGTTAGGGTGCAGTATAGCAATGATGAAACATACAATTTTCCTCTAGTTCTCTCATGCTTCCTCCTCCCTCACTATCAGGACCCAAATTCTACCATACAAATTCGGCTGAACCAGAGTGTGTACACTGGTACAGATAAGAGCTTGCAACACTGGGGATCCTGGACAGATAAACCCCTCAAGACCAATACCAGAAGGGGGAGGGGAAGGTGGGGGAAACTGATCACAATGATCTACATAATGATCGACATGTAAACCCCTCCCAGGTGGATGGATAACAGAAAAGTGGGCGAAGGGAGGCAGCAGTTAGTGTAAGACATGAAAAATTGTGTGTGTGTGTGTGTGTATGTGTATAAATTATCAAGGGCTCTTGGGGGGTGAAAGGGAATATGAGCTGAAACCATGGGTTCAAGTAGAAAGAAAATGTTTTGAAAATGATGACAACATATATGCAAATGTGCTTGACACAATGGATGGATGTATTGTGTGTGATAAGAGCTGTAAACCCCAAATAAAGTGATTTAAAATGCAAATACATATGTATGTGTGTGTATGTATGGATGGATATATATATAGATATATATATAAAATGACCGCAGTGTTTTAACTCTATGTAAACAATTTGGAACACCTGCACTTTTATGTTTCCAGGGCATTGTTATTTTTCTTATTTTGGTAGGGGAACTAGTTCATTTACTAATTGGAGTTAATTTTAAAGAAAAATGACTTTTTTGTTAGGCACAATTCTGTTGACATTTCTGATATAGTTTGGTTTCATTAAATAATATTCATTAGGCTGCGCCCCGGTGGTGTAGTGGCTGAGTACAAGACTGTGGTCCTTGGACTTGGCGGTTCAAATCCAGCAGCAACTCTCCAGGAGCAAGGCTGGGTAGCACCATGACCACCAGAGGGCAGTGATGTGCCCCCAAATAATGTTCATTACAGTAAATGTGAAGTTCCCCAAGGTACCCATTTTTCTTGTTATAGTATGTGCCATAGCACAAAGTCATATGATCACTACCACATTTTGAAAAGTAGGTAATTTCTGGATGAGATCATTTGAAATTAAATGTATATGACAGGAAATTTCTGTCAATTTTATTACAAAGGGGCTTCAAAACACCATAGTCTTTAAAAAACAGTTTGAGATATAATTAACATATCAGTCATACTTCCATTATGTTTTAATTCTATTTTCCAGACTTTTGAAGCCCCTTTTATATAATATTACACTGTTCTAGGCTTGAATCAGGTTTTTTTTCATAAATTTTTGAGATAAGATAGGTATTAACTCATAAAGAAGATTTTATAAACTGTAATCTGAATTATATTGCTGCCTTAAAATTGTAGTTATTAGTTAGATCAGTGGTACTCAGCCTGTGGGTCACGACCCCAAAGGGGGGTCGAGCAACTCTTTCATAGGGTCATCTGATTCATAACAGTAGCAAAATTACAGTTATGATACAGCAACAAAAATAATTTTATGGTTGGGAGGCTCACCACAACATGAGGAACTATATTAAAGGGTCATAGCATTAGGAAGGTTGAGAACCACTAAGTTACGTTATACTTAGTAATTAAAGATACCATTATTTTTTGCTCTTTTTATCCCCACCCAAACCTAATGTAACATGAACTTCCTGCCCACTGAACTGCTTATCTAACCTTTCAAGTTACTATACAGGCAATTCTTTAAAAGAGTGCAACGCTTAAAGCAGGCATTTTTACGAATTAGATAAACTGTTGTTAGAATTTTTAAAGATTTCTGGGTATAGTTTTGGTTTAAGACTTAGAGATTTTTTGCTGGGCTACAGTAAGTTAGGGTGGGGGACCAATCAGCCTCCGAAGCTCCTGGCGATGCCTGCATTTTCACCAAATAGTTGCTTCTCTGTTAACTTTGAGAAGGTATTTCCATGTTGGAAAGGATTTGCCAGTCATACTTTCTGATGAATGGGTGCATTTACAGTATGAAACTAATTAAGCATGTTGTCTATAACTATGAAATAGCCTAGAGTAGAACTGCCAGCCCCATTTGGAAATGGAACCTATAGTACTTCAATGTTCTTTCATAGGCACCTGAGGTCACAGTAAGTCACAGAGGTTTGCTAAATTGATTTTGTTTGCCAGTTTGTGCTTTTGACTGTTCTAAGGGTGAGTGTTCATTTATGTAGGAAAGACTCCAGAGGGCTATAGGACATGATTAAAATATCTAACAATGAAATTTATGACTTAACTTTTCTCCTGTTCTTCACTTAAACTGTGTTTATTATTTTGGAAACTTAACTGTGTTTATTATTTTGGAAACAAAGAGGCAGTAACAACAAAAACAATGTTTGTAGTTAATCTGGAAAACTGAAATTTTGCCTCATTTGTCAGACTGTCTCAGACCACTCTTATTTTCTTAACAATTTATCTCAGGTGGAGTTTATTCAGAAATTCCCCCCCAACGCAGCAGAAAACTTGTGTCTGTGGCAGTATATTTCCTTCCAGGCTTTCTCTGCTGACCTCCGGAAACAAACAGCGACAGAGGTCACCAGAGTGGGCACCACCCAGTGTCGGGAATGGCTGAGCAGCAGTCGCACTCTGGGAGAACTTGTGCCTCTGGTAAGAAGCACTTGATTAATTTGATTCAATCAATAGTTATTTATTGAGCACTGTCTTGAGTCCTGGGGAAAGGCTGTAAGATAGATACAGTTATCTTTCTAAGGTTGGACTTAAGCATGGTTTTCAGGTTTATAAATTGTAAAAGGATCTATGGGAAACTTCACTATTATTTAGATTGAAGTGAATTGTGCTTTATGACTGGTGGGACTTGAGAGGGGAAGTGGTCCCTGTGCTTAAAATACATTGACATAAAATTAGAAACATGGTGGAATATTTTGTGATATTTTGCTGATGCATCTCTAGGTCAAACAGACATGGACATGATTTTTCTAATTGACAAAATGTAACCCCTATTTTTGCAAACTGACTCTTAGCCTTGATGTACTGTTCTACTTAAAAAAAATAATGGAATAAAAAAGTATAGGTCATAAGAAGTATCCAATATAATTGTTAAATTTTCCCATTTAGTGCTCACTCATGCATTCATTTAGCAAATAGTTTTTGAATGATGCATGTGTCAAACTTTGCTTTGTGCTGGATACTGAGAATATGTCAGGGAACAAAACAAAAAACAAAACAGAAACTCTAGACTTGTGGACTTGGATTCTAATTTAGCAGTGTACAGTACAGTAAATATTTCTTAAGTATGATGTTTACTTACTGATTATATTCTTCCTGGAGATTTTAAAGATTACTTGTAAAACAGTAGCTATCATGAAGATAGGAGGAAGATAGAGAAAGGGGGAACCCATCACAATGATCGACGTGTAAACTTCCTCACTTAAGATGACACACAACAGAAACATGGGTGAAGGGAGACAGCAGGTGCTGTGTGATATAAAGATAATAATGATTTATAATATATTAAGGGTTCATGAGGGTGAGAGAATGGGGTAGGGAAGAAAAAAAATGAGCTGATACCAAGGACTCAAGCAGAAAGAAAATGTTTTCAAAAGGATGATGACCGCATGATAAAAACTGTACTTGACACATGCTCGCTTTGGCAGCACATATACTAAAAATGTACTTGACACAAGAGATGTCTGGATGGTTATAAGAGCTGTAAGAACCTCCAATAAAATGACTAATAAAACAAAAAACAAAAGCAGTAGTATAAAACCAAGAGTGAAATAGATTGTTGGGGCCTATCATGTGAAAAAAGTTATAGTAAATAAACAGTGAGCACTCACTTGACCATAATATTTGAATTAAATCTAGTTATTAAAATAATTTTTCCATCAAGTTATTAAAATTTTATCCTGAAGTTAACATTTAAGAAAAATGAATCAAAATTATTCTGATGCATATATGAAATTGGTTTTGGAAAATACTTTTTTTGGGGGCGGGGGGCGGGCGCATCACTGCCTCTGGTGGTTGTGGGCGCTACCCAGTGTTGCTCCTGAGAGCCGCCGCTGGATTTGAACCACAAAGCCCGCGGACCACAGTCCTGCACTCAAACCACTTAAGCCACCGGGGCTCAGCCCGAAAATACTTTTTTTAAAAGCTGAAAAATGGCTTCAACTCTTTGAAATATTATTCTCAACGAGTTTTTATTAAGAATTTCTAGAAGTGTACTAACTCTAATTGGGCTCCTGGGATTCTCCGAAGACTAAACTTGAGACCCTGCCTTATCTCCCTTTTAGAACACAGCCCTCTCTGCTTTGCTTACTGTATGTAACTCTGCTGGTGAAACTTTGGACATCAGACAACGAACTGCAATTACCGAAGTGGGGAGCCAACTTTGGATATTTTTAAGCATTAAACAGGTAAAAGCAACAAGTTTAAATAAGAATATTGCAAAAGAGTGGTCTTAGCATTTTCCTGTAAAATCAACTGTCTCCTTTCTCTAGGTGTGTAGAGAATTTGTGGGTAAGAATTGAGAATTATTCTGTTTTCCAGACAGGTCTTGATTCTCACTGTGATGAATGTTATCGTACTGAACTAGAACTCATTAGAGGTCACAGCAATGATTTTCTTACCTTTTGTCCCTGGGTTTTAAGACTTTATCTCTTTTCTACTAAGTATGCCAGTTCTCTCTTGGTAAATGTAATCCAATTCTTTTGTGGGCTCTTTTGGTCAGTAAAACGTTGTGTGGTTTAAGATGGAAGGGACCAATGAGTGGCTTTGGCTCCTTCATGTAGTCTTCCTATCTAGCAAAGCTTCTAAGTCTAGAGAATTAGAATGATGTTTGCTACCACATGATTGTAGATGTGCCTTCACCAAGTTTCTGGATTAAAAACTAAAAATAGGTGACATTTGTTCAATTTGACTAGGTAAAAGTAAATACATGACCTCTATTTATCCTAGACAGTAGAAGCTGGAGGCAAAATTCAGATTTGGAGGGATAGATGTTGCCGTTGTTTTAGCATTAATATTTATGTATGGTTAGATTCCTTTCTATTTTTACCCTAACAAGTGCTTTTCAGCAATGCTCACAAATTAAGCAAATATTAAGTGCTGATATATACAATAAGGTATAAACAATAATTATGCAAAAGGGAAAATTTTAAAAGACCTAAGGTATATACACAAGTTTTCAGTGGCAAAGAAAAGCAATTTTATCTTATTTTGAGTTAAATCTGCATTAAAATCCTGCATTAAATTCCTCGTTAGGTGAATTTGAGCAATTGATCAAACAAGTGATCCTTTTCTGACCCCTGCTTTCTCATGAGGTGCTACTGGGTCAGAATAAACTTTTAACAGCATTGGGTTGACACTTTTGAGGTTAAAATGTAAGCAATGCTATCTATCTTATTATTGTTAAGTATAATTGAGGTCATAAATATAAGACTATATTTTCTCAAACCAAAAAAAAAAAATCAAATTCATTGCCACTGAGTTGATTCCGACACTATGGGAGAGGGTAGAACCATCTCTGAGGCTAACTTTTGATGGGAGTGTAAAGCATCACCTTTTTGTTAAGCATAAATGAGGTCATAAATATAAAAACATTTCCTAGTATATAATAAATGCTTAGTAAATTATACTCATGTAATTGAAAATTTTTACCAAAATTATTTTGTATTTATTTTTTAAGGTAATAAGTCAACCTTCTGTTCAACGAACACTAAGCCTTTTACTTCCACTATTGGGATTTTTCATTCAGACTCTAGATCCTCAGGTTATCAGTCAGGTAAGAGTAGAAATGTCATTTGCTTAAGGAAGTTCTTAAACTGACATGACTTTACTTTCTAGAGATAGTGCTTTCTTATTATTCATTGCTTGCTACCCAGAACTGATCGGAAGCTTTACGTACGTCCTTCTTTTTCAAGGATATTTCATTGTTTGTCTTCTTGTAGTAGGCATTTTACTGGAATGGTCTGCTGATTCAGCCTTAATGTAGGGGTATGCAGAAAGTACTGTAAAATCTTAGAAATCTTTATTGGCTGAACCCTGGTGGCATAAGTGGTTGAGTGCTGCGGGACTGCGGCCTATGGGCTTGGCAGTTTAAATCCAGCAGCAGCTCTCCAGGAGCAAGGCTGGGTAGCTCCCATGACCACCAGAGGGCAGTGATAACTGCCCCCCCCCCCCCCAAAAAGAAATCTTTATTAAACAAAATGTCACAATTTGATGTTATTATTTCTCAATAGACCCAACATCTAGGTTTATACACTTCTGAAGCTGATGTTTCTATCTCCCTACCTCTCTCCCTCTTGAATTTAACTGACGTTGCAAATCCTCTTGGACCATTGTTTTGATTGGACATATTCTTTAACACAGTTACACATGTAACTGTAACGTGGATTACTAACTTATAAAGAATGAGGATATGATAAAATAATTGACTTAGAGCTGAGCCCCGGTGGCATAGTAGTTGTGCACGGGACTGCGGCCCACTGGGACAGAGGTTCAATTCCAGCAGTGGGGCTGGACCTCCTACTCCCACCACCGGAAAGCAATGATGCCCCCCGCCAAAAAAACCAAAAAACCAAAATAAATAAATAAATAAATAATTGACTTAACATTATGTATTCAAGTATACACTGACCCGACTATCAGCCAAGGTATCTAATTTTACCATAAAAACTGCATTAAAAATGTGCTGAAAAACTAGGCTTATATGAGTATATACGTTAGATTATACTGAATGCAATAATTTAAATAAGCTGGTTCTAAAAGCTCTGGTAATAATTTTTTAAAGAACTAAATGATGGTGATTTTGATATAAAGAACTAACTAGCTAAAAAATTCTGAAATTTCAACATAAAAGATTTCTTAGAAAATGATAAGGTGTGGCTACCTTTGTAAACTTCACCTTATCTTTCTTTTAAACGAGAAATTGCAAACTGTGGCCTTTGAATAAAATTTGGCCCTCTTTTTCACCTCAAGAGCTAAGAAAGTATTTAATATTTTTAAATGGCTATAAAATTAAAAACCAAAAATGTGCAACAGAGACCACATTTGCCTGCACAGACTATTTACTGTCTGTTCTTTTACAGAGAAAGTCTGCCAATACCTGCTTGAAATAATTAATTTGTGACATGTAAAATACCATGTTATTTATAAAAATTTGGTGTATGATTTTCTAGGAAAACAACTTTTGGGTTTTTAAAAAAAATAAAAATAATTTTTTATAGTCTGGAGGCAATAAAGTGTGATAGGAAAAATGACATTATTCTCATTCTATTATCTTAATCAAATGCCACCTTTGACATTTGTCTTGGTTTCTAATTTGTTTTTCCACCCACTTGCCCATCCAAATCTTGAGGTTCTTTGGGTCTATACCAAATGCTACTTATAACTGTGGTTGGGGCCTTCACTTTTTTTAGGTGGTTACCTTGCAGATGTCACTACTTAAATTAGAACCTCCTGACCATCTCCGTTTTGCAGTGCTGGATTTTGTATCTTCTCTAGGAAAACTTTTCATACCGCAAGACATCCAGGTACTACTCGCAATACACAACCTCTGTAAAAACTAGTCATTCAGGAGTTTGGGTAAAGTGACCAGATTTTAAGCAGGACACCATTGACTGTGGGGCTGGGTTTCTTGATTAAAAGTTTGGTCTATATGGAGCAACAAAAATGTTCATAGGGCTGAGCCCCGGTGGCGTAAGTGGTTGAGTGCGGGACTGCAGCCCGTGGGCTTGGCGGTTCAAATCCAGCGGGGGCTCTCAGGAGCAGCTCTGGGTAGCTCCCACAACCACTGAGGGCAGTGATGCCACCTCAAAAAAATGTTCATAGAATGCAAAAATAGTATTGTATTTAATTTTAAAACGCTCCAGGACGTTGTTAAATTGTTAAAAACAGGATGTCTGGTCACTTTTAAGTTTGGGGGCCTTAAATTTACAAAATATTGTGAGAAAGAAATGTTTCCAAAGAGTTCGTAAGCTTTTGTCAAAATAGAGCTAATTTTATTTTTTTTAGAAAGGTACATTGACATACAAATAACATATCAAGTTGGGTGTAGTTGAATATATGCATTTTATTCCAGTTGGGCTATAGTGAATGAGGAAAGCATATGTCTTCTGGGGAATGCTGTAAGTAGGAGATTCATGAAAGGTACTTTCCATAAATCTGATTTATGGAAAATTTTTCATGATTATGAGTTTTTACATGTTTTTCTCATTGCATCCATGCATGATGACTTCCTGAGATTTTATGACTGGTCAGCCATGGTAGGTAGGCACCACCTAGTTCTTTTGTTCAGAGTAGTAGTGGAGCCTGGCGTTCACGTGATTCATTCGTTCTCAGACTAATTGCCTTCATAACTATTTGAGTTTCTTCACTCATCTTTGCCCCAGAAGTGGAGAGAACAGTAGTCACCATTGTAAGGGCTATAGTTTTTCTGAGGCAGATGGGAATCTGTTGGGAGCATCTGAGTGGAGGAGCGGTAGGATCTCACATGGTTTAATTAGAACTTGCTGGCTATGATAAGGAGAATAGAATGAAGAAGGAAAGAGAAGAGCAAGGAGCATTGGAAAGCCATTATAAGAATCCAAGCTAGAAGTGTTGGTGGCTTGGGCTAGGGGGTGGCACTGAATGTGACAAGAAAGGATAAAGCCTATAGGATTTGCTGATGGGTTAGCTACAAAATCAATACTAACTCACTGCCATCAATTCTAACTCATGGCGACCTAAGGAGTCTGAACTAGAAGAGTCAGCCTCCTGTCTTTTTTGCGGGGTGGAGTGGGGTGGAAGGGTGGGACTGTACAACTGGAAGAATAGAGTTGTCGTTAAGTGAAATGGTTAAGACTGAGAGAATTAATATTGATTCCAGTGTTGGACATGCAGTTTGATATGCCTTTATATGATGCAGGTAATACTGCGTAGACATTTGGATATATGAATCTGGGGTGCACGGAAAGTAAGTCTAGGCTGGATATGGATATAAACTATGAGATAATATATTTTGATAATTATTTCAAGAAAGACAAAGTAATGTACACTGGAAGGGTCAAATAAAGATACAGGCTGTGACTCACCTGCTAGATGTGGCCATGCAGTTGAAGGTCCCTGAATTACAGCACTTCACAGATAGGGTGGATGAGGGAAAAGAACCCAGATTCTACCCAGAGATTGGTCAACATGCACTAAGATGGGTACAAAAGGATTGAGCCAAAGGAGTAGAGTTCAGGTGAGAAATACCCGCATATGACTGACTACTGCCTTATACAAGAATCACAGTAAATAATTTGAACAAACGAAACCTAGAGTGGCCAGAAAGGAGTTTAACAAGTGGAGAAGAGAGGTTGACATCAAGCAACAGAGAAGAAAGCAGGGGAATATCATACATAATGAGAAGTGAGTAGTTCTGTGCTCGAGTAATTTTTGCCCGCTTCTCATTAATGTCCTTTAATTCCAGCTACACTAGTAGCTCCCAGAAGCAATTAGTCCATGATTCTTGGACCAACTATAAGGGAAAAATGTCTGTCATGTGTTCCCGGAGACAGAATTATGGTTAACTAGAAAACAATAGGAATATTGACTGTATCTTAATGAGGTTTGGTTTTCTGTATTTGGTTCTCTTTTTAGGATAAAATTCTGCCCGACTTGTCTTGTCTTTTTGCATTGCTGCTAGAAGACAGGAACTGGCTGGTAGAACAACACACGCTGGAGGCATTTACTCAGTTTGCTGAGGTAAATTTTAGCACCAATCCATGAGGATTCCAAAAACATTGAGCTGCTGGTCTGTTATTTGTAGAATTTGTAGAATTTCTTAGCTGGGGAAAATGTGACTATTGGTAGGTACCCTCAAACTAAGCCATGCGACAGATCTGTCCCCTTAAAGAGTTTTTCTAGGCTGTCGTGTTTATGGGAGCAGCTCTCCAGGCTGGTCTCCCGCAGAGTGGCAGGGTGACTACACCAGTGTTTACAGCAGCAGCCTACTGTTCTGGAAGCTACCCGGGCAACGTTACTAATCGTGCCTTATGGTACATAATTGAAATGACTTTGCCAAGGTCCTCTGATTAACAAGGGCTGGAATAGGGTATTCACACCTGATCCATTAACACTGGCTGCTTTCCAGACGAAGCTTCTAACTTGAGTGCTAAACGTTTCCTCTGGAACGTGTCATGTAGCCTATAGTTGGTTCTGCAGAGAAGATAACTCTAGCTTGGGTTTCCCCTTCAGCTTTACTCTTACTGTGCAGCCATGCCATGCACATGAGGATTCGAGGAATCGGTATGGCTGACTAAACAGTGAAAGCTCATACCCTGGACTTCTACAGCTTTAAAGCACCTTCTTTAAAGCACCCTGAAAACTGCAATTTGATATTTTTCATATCGATCCTCTGGCACTATGTACTTTTTTAAAATGCATTTTTTTAAAGATAGCTCTTAAATCTACATGTCTCTGTGAATTGTTGAAACCCATTAAAATAGTCTTCTTGGGCTGAGCTCCGGTGGCATAAGTGGTTGAGTGCGGGACTGCGGCCCCCGTACTTGGCAGTTCAAATCCAGCAGTGGCTCTCAGGAGCAGCACTGGGTAGCGCCCACGACCACCAGAGGCAGTGATGCCCCAAAATAAAATAAATAAATAAAATTAGTTTTCTTGACCTTTTAACAGGGAACAAATCATGAAGAGATAGTGCCACAGTGCCTCAGTTCAGAAGAAACGAAGAACAAAGTGGTATCCTTTCTGGAAAAGGTATTTCTTCCTAATCAATGTAGTACTTCTTCGTATTTTTCTTTGTATTTTTTCCCCTTGGAAATTGTGTAATTATAACCAACTGGAACATGTTTTGAACTTCTCACTGTGGTGCCACCCAGTTTTGTCAGGGATTGCAGTGCTTCTCAGCGTTCCTTATGCCGCGCTCCTTTCATGTAGCCCCTCATGTGGTGCTGACCCTCAATCATAAAGTTATTTTCGCTACTTCATAACTGTTACTTTGCTACTGCCATGAATTGGGCAACCGGTGTGCAAGGGTTGTTTGACCCCAAAGGGGTTGCGACCCACAGGTTGAAAATGGCTGGATTAGACCATTTTAAATGTTGATAGAGAACACATGGGCTGCCGGTGGGCCACGCTTGCCACGGGACTTTGGGGTTAGATGGCCAGGGTGGGGAAGCACTGCCCCCATGCGGTGATGGCTGCTCCTCCACCTGCAGAAGAGCAAGTGTGACCGCACCATCTGCATATTCTTTCGCAGGTACATCACTCAGGACTTTGTCGATGTATTTTCGAGTCCAAAATCTCTCTTACCAAGACTGTTTTTAAAAGGCCTTTAAAAAAAATTGTCAACAAAATATTGAATAGCTTAGCCCCCACATTTGTGCATTTTGCAATGTATGGGTTTGTCTTCATGTTAGTTAAGCTAAAAGTTCATGTAAAAAAAAGTGCATGTGAAAGTACTGACAGCATTGGTAAAGCCTGAATTTGAAACCCTGGGAGGTGGTGAATTGTGGTTAAGGGTAATTCATTTTTTTGTTTTTACAATATTCCTATTATTAAATTGGGCTATATTAAAAATAATGGGCTGCTTAAACCCAACTCTTTTTTGGGGGAGGGGGGCCATCACTGCCTCTGGTGGTCACGGGCGCTACCCAGTGCTGCTGGATTTGAACCACAAAGCTCATGAGCCGCAGTCCCGCACTCAACACCACCAGGGCTCAGCCCCCAACTCATTTTAATGCATATCAATAAGCATATATACGAAGTACAGAAGGAGCCCTGGTTGTGTACTGGTTGTAGGAGAAAGATGGGCTTTCTACTCCAGTTTAAGAGTTACAGTCTTAAAAACTCACAGGTGCAGTTCCTGTGAATGATCACCGAATTGATCACAGTAAGCTTTTTGTATACATTATATACATTACACACATAAGTTAAATTTAAGTACGAATGCATTAATCTATACATTAGAGTAGCCAAAACAAATAAACCCCTTCATTGCCATCTAGTCAATTGCGAGTCATACTCTATAAGGTTAGCATTGACCACAAATCTTTACAGGAACAGAAAGCTTCGTTTCTCTCCCTCACAGCAGTTGGCGGGCTTGAACTGCTGCCCTTGTGATTAATAGCCTTGTGAGTTAATTGCATCACTCACTATACCACTGGGACTCTTATTAAAAGAGTAGCACATTGTCATTTTTTTCTCAAGAGGGTTGTACTTTTCTGTAGGTGCAATGTTGGGGGACATTTACCCAAATAACACCAATAAAACAGTAACAATATTTCTAATTAACAAACTTCAAAGTTACCAGTGAGTCCAGCTAACCAACCTCCAGCGATTGCTTGATTCACAGGCTGAGGCAAAATGATTTAATATGCAGCACTTACAGAAACTATTTGACCTTTTTATTTTCTTTTGAAAATGAAATCTAGAGAACACGACTAATTCTGTTTACTTGTGGCAGACTGGGCTTATAGCAGAAACAGAAGCTGCCAGAGTGGAGCGTGTGAAACAGGAGAGAGGTGTTTTCTGGGAGCCCTGTGTTAAAGGGACTATGGAAGAAGCACAATGGTCACCTTTAGAGGTAAGGGTTTCTTTGCAGTGTGGATGTTCTACTGTTCTTACTTAGTGATAATTAAATGGAAATTAATGTCATCTTGACTTCTGAATGCGTTTCTAAGAACTCAAAATAGGCCTATGCATGTAAAACTCTTGGTCACTGCTCTTTTAAAATCACATTTCTTCTTTAGAGGTTGTCAAATATGGAGGTGGGGCTATTTTAAATACTAAATTTTGAACATCGTAGACCATGTCATCTGCAATCCTTTGTAGAGATCTTTGAGGAAGTTCTAGTGTCCTAGAATCACAGAAAAAAAAAATCTGGGCTGAGCCCCGGGGGTGTAGTGGTTGAGTGCAGCACTGCAGCCCACTGGCTTGGCAGTTCAAATCCAGCAGCAGCAAGGCTGGGTAGCTTCCACCACCACCAGAGGGCAGTGATTACCACTACACCTACCCCCCAAAAAATCTGTTAACTTACCTTCTAAATGGTTAAATGCGTTACCTTAAGTATCATCTATCCCACTGTCTACTAAAATGCAGAAATTTGCCACAACTAAGGATAATCAAAATAATGTCCAGGAAGCTAACAGTACCTTTAGAAATAGTAATGTGTTGGAAAGTTTTAGTTACAATTCTTATATAAACATCAGAAACTTGTTTTCAAGACATGTAACTTTTAGACCTCAAATCTACAAAGCTAGACATTTATAGTATGGCCAGCCTCCTTTTTTG